>SKCR01030092.1:0-43246 GCA_019454045.1 Zanthoxylum bungeanum
AATTTTTCCATCACAATAGGCTACGAGTAGATGGCTATCTAAGTGCCTTCACAGCTTTTCCTTCTAGAAAGGTAGTGAGTGAAGGAAGACACCAAACCATTACCTAGCCTCAAAATGCCTTTGATTAAACCTCTTTTAACTCACAGTAGACACAGTTAATTAAAGCACAAATCATAATATTACAATACATCATTTTGGGGCCGATTCTCTATCCCCAGTGGAGTCGCCAGACTGTGGGAACACAAACTGGGCGATGCATGCTGTGCTAGGCTCAAGACCTAGTTGGGAGTACGGAGTAGCCCGCGGGGGACTAAACCGGAGAATAATGGAGTCGCCACCCGGTGTGAACTGGGAAAATGAGATTTAAGGCCGCACTCACCCCTCGCAAGGGAAGACCTCAAACCGTTGAGTTCGGAATGGTCCCTTACTTATGTCACTTGTAATAAAATGATTTGTGCAATAATTCAACCAAGCCTAAGCAACATATTTCCAAGGATAATTCTACTTTTAAGTTCACATGCTTGAAAGTAATCATCATAACGGCAAACATGCAATATCACACGGCAATCTCATGAACATACTTCGATCATATAATGCGAAAAGCAAAGAACAACCTATACGTAACGCAAAATAAATGGCTAATCATGCTTGAAAATGAACAGCTAAATGGGCTAAATCATGCTTGAATACCACCTCATGAACACATCAAATAAATAAATGCAGGAATTCAAATAACGAATAATAAATCAAAGCAACATAAAACAAAAGAATGTGCCGTTTACTCAAGCGGTACGTGGAGTTGTATCCCGAGTACAGATCATACAACCGTCCATTCGGAATCGGCTATGAAATTTATGTCTGGGTTTCCATCCGATATACCGGGAGAGTTGACACATCTTTCATTTTATTCCAAGGCCACAACATACAATATTTTGTAATACATGAATACTTATCTACTCAAGGGCCACAACATGCATTTTAACATAATAATCATGCGAACAATACTCAATAAATAATAAAAATGAAACTGAAAACGAGTGTGAAAAATACCCTCAGGTCTAACCTTTTTATGTCGACTTTCGGACTCGCGTTTCACGGCCGTCGGAAGAGATATCACTCCGCAACTCTTCCGGTTCACTGGATTAACGTCTTAGCTCGCTGTTTCGCTGCTCAAGCTACTGTTTTTGCTCCGTTTTGCTGCTGTTTTTGCTGTATTTTCTGCTCACTGTTTCAGGTCACTGTTTGGTGTTTTAATGGACTGTTTTGGGTGATTTGGAGGGCTAATTGGGTGCGACTTTTAAGGGCTTTGAGGGGGGACTTTATGCAGTTTTTTAGTTCAGTTTTAAGGTGATTTTAGGGCTGTTTTATGGGTTAAAATCGAAAAATAAAACTGGGCAGAATGGGCAGTGATGTGCGGCAGTTTTAGGGGGAGTGAAGGGCGTTTTTTGTGACTGTTTTGGTGTGCAGTGGGGGGGGGGGGGGCAGTGTTTGGGGCTGTTTTGTGCGACTTTAGGACTGTATTTGAGGCTTATTTTGGTGTGGATTAGGGCTGTGAAAGGTGGCTAAAGATGCGGCAAAGGGGGCTGTCTAAGGGATGGGTATTCGGTGGTGAGAGTGGAGGAGATGGAGATAAATTTTGTTGCTTCTTTCTTGGTGTGTGCGTGAATGTGTGCTAGGGTGTATGGGCGTGAATTCCAATTGTGTGAAGGGAGTGCATGTCTTGGTTAGGGGTTGTTTATATAGAGAAGGGTTAGGGTTTCCCCTTGTCTCACAAGGAAAATATTGGATTTGGTGTCAAACAAGGAAAGGATTTGATTGATTGGGGGGACAAAATTTGGTGAATTAGGAAGGTTGAATATTTGATTGGTGTTAATTAGGCATTTAATTTGTTAGATTAGGAAGTCAATATTTTTAATTGGTTATGATTGATTTTAATTAGGCATAATATTTCTTTAATTTAGTATATAATATTTTGGATTAGGAAGTTACAATATTTTAATTTGGTATAATTATATTTTATGTCTTATTTAATTTGGTAAATGGTTTAATTATTTTATTTAATTCAATTACATTATTTATTAATATTTAATTTAATTTGGGTGTATTTTAGGGTGATGGGCGTGTGGGCCTAGGTGGTGGTGGTGTGGGCTTTGTCTTGGTGGGTTAGGTGTTGTGTTGGTTTGGTGAGTGGGTTTGGGCCAAGATCAAAAGGTTCTGGGTTTTTTAGGCCAAAGGTGCTTTAAAACGGAGGTCCAACGAGCGAGCTTGGAGCTAAACATGTGGATAAAATTTAATGAAATGCCGATTCCCTTATGACAACCGTTTCCCGCAATATCCTTAACTAAAAAGGTAGTGCCTCCAACTGAGACTCATCATCGGTTTTCACATGCAAAAATGCAATGCCTACAGACTCCCAAACCAGTTGGCTTTAGGGCACTAGGTGTTAAAACACCCTTACAGACTTAATAACTCGGACCTCAGACATTTTTTTTTACTCCATTGCTTTTTGAGATGCTTCCTCCAATTAAACTAGAGCACTGAATATTACAAACTTTTCAATTTTAGCTCATGTCCGTATATTACTATGCATGTTGATAATACATGCTAACTGAGCATATGAAGATCCATTTTAGTCAGTATTATTGAGAATTCACAAATTAAATAATTCAAAAGGAAATAAACAAAAATTAACTTGTTACGAAATAGGTTTGAGATACGTCTCAGGAGTGAAAACTCATTACTCAGCTATCTCTTACCAATTTCACCTTTTTAGTCAAAATAAAAACACAAAAACGCAAAATATTTTTGTAAGTTTTGAAAATTTTTAATTTTTTTGTATTTTTTGAAAAATCTTGGACTAAAAATAAAAACAACACACAAACTAAAAATAAGGTACTGATCAACTAATTCCCTCCCCCAAACCTAAATGAGACATTGTCTCCAATGTCTTAAACAGTAGAAGAAGAGTTTAGAACGTAATACCTGGTTAGCTGAAATTCTACAGGAAATTAAAGGTTAAGATCCAGATTAATCCGGCGCCTCTTACCACGATCGTCCTCGGACCAATTTATCTTTGAAAGGATAGGGTCAATTTGTGGTTCATAGGCTAAGATTTGGTCAATTAGATCCGGAGCAGTTCTGGCAGTGAAGAGGAGTTCTTTCATAGGTTTTGACACGAACCTATTTCTCCGGGCATCATCAAGAAACACATAAAGAAAATCATAAAATCCTTTAACGTTGTATAGTCCAAGCGGTTTCTGGTGTATGTTCAGGTTTGCCCAAGATAACACTGTAAAAATTTCCTCCAATATACCCAAGCCACCTGGCAAAGCAATAAAAGCATCAGCACAATTAATCATTTCTACCAATCATTCAGACATACCTGGCACGATCAGTTTATCTCCGTTTGATGGTCCAATAAGATTTGCCTCCGCCAAGGGTTTTGGGATAATTCCCAAAATGTGACTGCCTCCTTCCTGTACGGCCTTTGAAACTATCCCCATTAGTCTAAGATTGCCTCCGCCATACACTAAGTGCATATTCCTTGCAGCTAAGACTCGACCCAATTCCTGTGCTGCTTCTACGTATTGTGGCTTAACACCAACACTAGTACCGTAAAACACACAGATGTTTTCAACTCGTCTTCTTGAAGTGGCTTCCATGTTTTACTCTGGATATCTTCAAAAGTGCTATGATGAGTTGAATTTATAACACCTGAAAAGGGTGAGTAAAATAATAGCACTAGTACCTTCCAAATGATAATTATTAGTTAAATAGTAAAATAAATCATGATAGTCAAAAAGGTCTTGATCCTGTCGGAGAAAATAACAAAACAAATTACAATTATTAGGAAAAGACAAAGAGATATAATATGTACAAGAAAAATAGTGGCTTGATTGACGTCTATGCGTCAAGGACAAGCTTCCCATCCAATTTTCTTATAAATTGGCAAACAAGATCTTTTTGAGTTAGATTCCCAAGACTTAACTGTTGTCTTTCTTTTTGAAATTGTGTATGTAATTTGCGAATGGCTATGTGAATATATCCACTAGGATGCGTCTCAAGAGTCGAAGATATATCATCTAAAGACTCCTTACTCAAGCCATCCCTAATGAATTTAATTTTGTCTTCGTGATTATCAGACACCATTCCTAAAGAACGACAATGAGTATTGTAATTCCAGCGTGCACATTTGTAACAAACACCCATTTGCTTAGCTCTACGTTTTTTTTGCATAGGTGCTTCTTCCAAAATCAGGTAGATGTTAAATAAAAGAGTCAGAAGACTCACCTGCCAATCGGACCCGTGCTTCAATTACCCAACGAATATCATTAGGAACACCATGGATCGTTAGTAGTCTCATCCATTCCAAGCGAGCTTTGTAGACTTTCATCAGAGAGTTTTGAGGGAGAGAAGGAAATTGCTTGTGAAGATTTGTGAGAACTTCTTCCATCCTGAAATGTCTTAAATCTGCAAAAACTAAACACACAAAATTAAATCACACCAAATCACAATATATACACAAATTGCATGGGTTGCCTCACTGCGAGCGCTAAGTTTAACGTCGTTAGCTAGACGTGACTTCTCGAACGTTAGGCTGGATCTGAAAGTGTGACACTTTCTTTTGTCGCTCAAATGATTCTCCCCAGTAGTGCTTGACACGCTGACTGTTAACCTTGAATGTTTCGTTGGTTTTGGGATCTAGTAACTCAACAGCTCCATATGGAAAAACCTGATTGATCACAAATGGACCTGACCACCTTGATTTCAACTTTCCAGGGAAAAGTTTCAACCTTGAGTTATACAACAGCACCTGCTTCCTTGGTTCCAACTGTCTGTACACTATTTTTCGGTCATGCAATTTCTTGGTCTTTTCTTTGTACAATCTGGCATTCTCATAAGCCTGTAGGCGAAATTCCTCCAATTCGTTGAGTTGGTGAAGTCTTTTCTCTCCTGCAGCTTATGAATCAAGATTCAACTTCTTTAATGCCTAGTACGCCTTGTGTTCAAGCTCAACTGGTAGATAACACGCTTTCCCAAACACCAATCGATATGGGGACATACCAATGGGTGTCTTGTAAGCTGTTCGATAGGCCTATAATGCGTCATCCAATTTTGTTGACCAGTCTTTCCTTGTTGATCCAACAGTTCTCTCTAGGATTCTTTTGATCTCCCTATTTGAAACTTCGACCTGTCTATTTGACTGTGGATGATAAGCAGTGGCAACCTTGTGAGTAACTCTGTATTTGGATAGGAGTGCATCAAAGTATCTGTTGCAGAAATGTGAGCCACCATCGCTGATGATTGCATGAGGTGTTCCGAACCGAGTGAAAATGTTATTTTTCAGGAATTTGATCACTACTTTTGAATCATTGGATGGCAGTGCAATTGCTTCGACCCATTTGGAGACGTAGTCTACAACAACCAGGATGTACAAGTTTCCGAATGATGGAACAAAGGGTCCCATGAAATCAATACCCCACACATCAAATATTTCCACTTCTAGAATGTTTTGCAACGGTTCTTCATTTCTCCTTGAAATATTCCCCATTTTCTGCCACCTGTCACATTGAAGAGCAAAAAGATAAGCATCTTTAAAAAGAATGGGCCAGAACAAACCTGATTGTAGGACTTTGGCTGCAGTTTTGTTTCCGCTGAAGTGTCCGCCATGTGGCGATGAATGACAGTGCTGCAAAACACTATTGACTTCCTCCTGTGGAACACACCGTCTTAGTAGTTGATCAGCACATCATTTGAACAGGTACGGCTCATCCAAAACATAATGTTTGACTTCTTTGAAGAACTTCTTTCTTTGCTGAGTTGTCCATTCCAACGGCCATTTTCCTGATACAATATAGTTGACATAGTCAGCATACCAAGGGATATTCTGCTGTTTCATGGCAAACAACTGTTCATCTGGAAAAGTTTCTTTGATTGTCAGTTCTTTGCCAGCTGTTTCTCCATTCTCGAGCCTCGATAGATGATCTGCCACTTGGGTTTCTGTCCTTTTCCTGTCTCGAATCTCCACGTCAAATTCTTGCAGAAGAAGTATCCAACGGATCAATCTCGGTTTGGCATCTTTCTTCGTGATCAAGTATTTGATTGCTGAATGATCTGTGTATACCACTACTTTGGGACCCAGCAGATAAGAGCGGAATTTGTCAAAAGCGTACACAACTGTGAGCAACTCTTTTCAGTGGTTGTGTAGTTGAGTTGAGCTTCATTCAGAGTTCTGCTGGAGTAGTAAATGGTGTGGAAACTCTTTGCTTTGCGTTGTCCCAAAACTGCACCTACAAAAAAATCACTAGCATCACACATTACTTCAAATGGAAGGGTCCAGTCTGGTGCTACAATGATGATGGCAGAAATCAGCTTATGTTTTAAGATCTTAAAAGCTTCCTGGCATTCTTTGGTGATGTTGAAAGGCACATCCTTCTCCAGAAGATTGCACAGAGGTTTAACAATCTTGGAAAAGTCTTTGATAAATCTCCTGTAAAAACCTGCATGTCCGAGAAAGCTCCGAATAACTTTGACAGATGTCGGCGGAGGTAGTTTTTCAATTGTTTCAATCTTTGCTTTGTCTACCTCGATTCCTTTTTTGAGATCCGATGTCCAAGAACAATGCCCTCATGTACCATGAAATGGAATTTCTCCCAATTGAGCACCAGGTTTGTATCTTCGCACCTTTGTAACACCTGTTCCAAATTTTGCATGCAGTGGTCAAAAGAATCTCCAAACACAGAAGAGTCATCCATAAAAACCTCCATACTCTACTCTAGCATGTCTGAGAAGATGGCCATCATGCAACGCTGAAATATGGCGGGGGCATTACATAATCCAAATGGCATTCTGCGGAAAGCAAAAGTACCATAGGGACATGTAAAGGTAGTTTTCTCATGGTCTTCTGGTGCGATGGTAATCTGATTGTACCCTGAATATCCGTCCAGAAAGCAATAGAACTCATGTCTTGCCAGTCTGTCTAACACCTGGTCAATGAATGGTAGCGGAAAATGGTCCTTTCTCGTGGCTTTGTTTAGCTTCCTGTAGTCCATGCATACTCTCCATACAATCATCGTTCTTGTTGGAATCAGCTCGTTATTTTCATTTGTGACAACAGTAATTCCTCCTTTCTTCAGCACACACTGCATAAGACTTACCCAACTACTGTCTGAGATGGGGTAAATGATGCCAGCATCCAACCATTTGATGATTTCTTTCTTTACGACTTCCTTCATGATTGGATTGAGTCTCCGTTGATGCTCCAATGTGGGTTTGTACTCATCATCCATCAGAATCTTGTGCATGCAAAATGATGGACTAATGCCTCGAATGTCTACTATAGTCTAGCCAAAGGCTTTTTTGTGCTCTCGTAATACTCTCAGTAAATTTTCTTCCTACTCCAATGTTAGTGAAGAAGAAATAATAACAGGTAATTCAGAAGAGTTTCCAAGAAATGCATACCTGAGATGGCTCGGAAGTAACTTCAGCTCCAGCTGTGGTGGATCTTCAATCGAAGGCTTGATTCGATCTTTCTTTGGCACTTCCAAGATTTCCACTTGTGGTGTCACTTTGAATCAGAATGGTTTGTCAAGGTAGTTGATACATTCCAGGATTTCAGTATCTAGCTTGCTGTCAGTCATATTGGTGATGCAAGCTTCGAGTGTATCCGTGGGATTTGGCTCAGTATCCTGAACGATACTATCAACAACATCAACTCTGAAGCATTCTTCTTCCTTTTCATCACTCGGGAATTTCATGGTTTTGAAAACATTAAAGGTAACTTCTTGGTCCTACACTTTCATGGTCAGTTCTCATTTTTGCACATCAATCACATTTTTACCTGTAGCCAAGAATAGTCTCCAAAGAATGATAGGTACTTCTTTGTCTTCTTCCATGTCAAGGATGATGAAATATGCTAGGAGAATCAGTTTGTCAACTTTGACCAGCACATCTTCAACAACATCTCTTGGAAATGCTAGTGTTCGATCAGCAAGTTACAACGAGACTGAGGTAGGCATTGCTTCTCCAATTTAGAGTTTCCTGTAAATAGAAAAAGGCATCAAGTTAACACTAGCTCCTAAATCACATAAAGCCTTACCGATGTAATGTTCTCCAATGGTGCATGGAACTGTGAAACTGCCAGGATCTTTCAACTTCGGGGGATGTTTCCTCTGATTAATGGCACTGCATTCTTCCGTCAATGCTACTGTCTCGTAGTCTCCCAATCTCCATTTTCGTGAAATAATATCTTTCATGAATTTAAAATAGCTGGGCATTTCTTCCAATACTTCTGCAAATGGGATGTTGATGTAAAGCTTTTTGAATACCTCCAGGAATCGAGCAAACTGCTTGTCCAATTTGTTTTTCTGAAGTCGCTGTGGAAAATATGGAGGTGTAGTGATCTGATCTTTTTCTTTTTCTTTTGCTTCTTTTTCCTCCATCTGTGGAACTGCATCTTTTGGAACTTCCTCAATTGTTGTCTTGATTCCAACATCTTTATTGTTCTCAGTACCACTTTTCAAAGTAATGGCTTGACATTGCTCATTCCCTCGGTTCCTTGGATTTGGTTCTGTGTTGCTGGGAAGATTACCTGGTGGTCTATAACTCTGAGCATTGGCCAGTTGTCCGATTTGATTCTCCAGTTCTTTGATGGAAGCAGATTGGTTCTGAAACATAGCATCGTACTTTTTTAACTGAGCCAGCACTTCTGCTATTCCTAGTTCATTTGCCTGCTCCAGGCCTTTATTCTGTTGCTGGAATCCAGGTGGTGGATAGTTCTGCTGTTGGAATCCAGGTGGTGGATTGTTCTTTTGCCCTGAATTGTTGCTCCATGAAAAATTGGGATGATTCCTCCACCATGGGTTGTAGGTGTTGGAATATGGATTGTTCCCCTGTCTGTTGAAATTTTTGACATAATTCACCGTTTCTTCAAGTTGGTTTGGTTCTGGTGCTCCTCCATATGGTGAACTTGTGGATCCAGTGGTAAGAGTCTCAATGAATTTGCATATCAGATCCAACTTGGCGTTGACTGTTGTATTGTCTCCACTTTCATAAATTCCTGCAATACTTTGGATTATGCTCCTTTCTGTTTGCCACAAGGAATTGTTGTTGGCCATTTCTTCGATTAGGTCCCAGGCTTGATCTTCTCATTTTTCCATTAAAGCTCCTCTAGCAGCAGCATCGATTGTGGTTTTCATCAGTCCAGAAAGTCCATTATAGAAAGTTTGGACTTGAAGCCATTTTGGAATCTCATGGTGAGGACATTTCCGGAGTAAATCTTTGTACCTTTCCCAAGCTTCGTAGAGAGTTTCCAAGTCTTGTTGTACAAATGATATGATGTCATTCCTTAGCTTTCCAGTTCTGGCTGGTGGAAAGTACTTTGTAAGAAATTTGGTGGCTAAAGTGTTCCAAGTTGTGATGGAACCTGCTGGTAGTGAATGTAGCCAAGCTTTAGCTCTATCCTTCAAGGAATATGGAAAAAACCACAGTCTCATTGCTTCTTCAACTTCTCGGTTGTAATTGAAAGTGCCGCAAACTTCTAGGAAGTTGCTGATGTGAGTATTAGGATCTTCAGTTGCATTCCCTCCAAACTGCACTGACTGCTGAATCATCTGAATGCATGTTTTGATGTAACCCGCATTTGCTGGTAAGGGAGGAAGTACAATACACGAAATGAGTTTGTCAACCACCAGAATGGTTCTGTCTCGAATGGGAATTGGTGGTGCAACTTCCAAAGGTTCAGGTTCCATGTTGACTAAAGCTTCTTGGCCTTCTCGCCTTTCCCTTCTCAACTGTCTGATGGTTCTTTCAATTTCTGGGTCAAGCGGTCGGAGTTCAAAGTTTCTGGTTCGACTCATGAAGTTTCTGAGAACCTGAAACATAAGAAAACAACAACAATAAGTAAAAAGCAATTAGATACAAGTAAAGGTATCTAACCTCAAAACTAATAGTGAAAGATAAATAAGTCCCCGGCAACGGCGCCAAAAAACTTGACCGGCGTAAACACACGCGTATAACGTAAGCGCACGTATCATTCAAGTAGTATAAAATGTTAAGTTTTCTAAGGGTCCCAAGATCAAAATACAAGCATGAATCACAAGTGAATACAACGACAAAGTTGCGGAATACTTACATCGAGCGGTTGAGAGACGATTTGGGCAACAAAATTCGCACTTCACTGCCCACTGCCACTGCTCACGTTTGTTCACTGTCATGGCCTCCAATGTTCTGTTTTGGTCACCAAAATCAAGCTCCAAGCTTTCCGAAATGGTTCCCGACTCATGGGGGGACTCCCTATCACCTTCGCATTGATCCCGGAGTGTGCTAGCACTCTTGTTTTGCCACAAAACCACTTGCTTCCCTCCATTTTCTCTTGATTTTTCACGGCAGTTCACTGCCCATTTAGAACCAGAAAATGGCGTGAGATGAGAGGAAGAAATGTGTTTCCAAAACGTAAAGAGAGAGAGAGAGAGTTGTTAAAAAAAATGTAAAAAGTGTACTAGGTTTATATTATTTCAAAAATTAATAAACCATATCCACTTTTTCATTTGAAAAAGTCAAGCATTTAAATGCTTCAACTACCTCCATCAATCACCATCAATCACATCAATCAATCTTGTCAAGTCACATCAAGTCAACGTGATGCGACTAGCGATTTGACGCTTGATTTGACGAGCCGCGCTCGAATTCGAAATGCGAATGCGCTCGTAAATAATCTCGGGCTCGGATTCGCTAATTCTAAATTAACGAATTTTCCGTCGCGTCGTAATTAAATGATTACGCCTAGCGAAATCACTATTCACGTCGCTAACGAATTAATTCTAAATTAATTCGCTCGCCCGAATTAAAATCTAATTTTAATTCCGCGTCGAAATCCAATTTCGTTTAATATATCAAATATATTAATTCCTCGATTAATTCCAAATTAATCATTCTCTCTCTTTAAATTGATATTTTATCCCAGATAAAATATCTCTGTAATTAATCCCAGATTAATTTTCTCTCTCATCATATTAATCCCAGATTAATAAAAGTGCGAGTCATACGTCATCGGTGAATCTTTGGGAAGCGACCCATGAGATCCCCGGATAATTCGGCAGCAATACGGTCGTCGGAGTATCCGAATCACGTACGTACCAAGTACTACGTTCTACCGATTTACGAGACACAATCGGCTCCTAGCAAAGCACGATGTCTACCAAATTCTCCGGTCATATTCATCTAAGAATATTAAGATCTGTATCAAGCGTAGTATACCATTGTATTGTGTATATCGGCCCAGTATCGGATAGTCACGTGCTAGGGCTGGGGCTGGATAAGTGTCTGCCCCGTCCGAAGCACATGTCGGATGTCTGGTAACTAGTCTCTATAATCGGATATGCATGACCTAGTCATAATATCCCGATGGTTGCGCAACACTTAAGAGCACTAATACCGTATCCTGCGTGACATCATCTCCACTATGACTGAAGTGATACTTCCGTCTTGACATCACACCCAATACTCTACGATTCTCAATATACCCAGCAGTTGGCGTACATAGAACCGGTTAGAGTCCTAGACGACCTCAACTAAAGTATATTGATTGTCGTAAGCATTAGCGGTGCAAGTCTCAGGTTAAGACCAAATACACGTACCCTGATGTCGGATTCCCATAGACACATAGTCATAATACCAATGGGATTCCGAGGGGTCTATCCAGAGCGAAGCTGTTTCCCGTACCATCGGTGAAAACACAACCTCCCATCGCACTTGCATAAGTATCCAATACTTAAATATATGAGAACTATGCCGTTGTGCCCTCACAACGCGCACAAGTGCAATACTAGCCTATTCCGAATTATCGATGTCCTGTCTCGATAATACTCCGGCTAGGGATATTTAATGATTAATCCTTCGTGGACTGATACTGTCTCATATCATTCTCAATCCAGGAACTAATCATATGGACCTCTCCTCATTTATATATCTATGGTGATCTAATCACAAACGATGAGAGTGCAATTTCCTTGTCACATAGTTAATTTGTACAACAACACCATGATCTGTACAAATAGTGACGCTATGGGTCATTTTGTCCAACAATCTCCCACTTGGCACATAGCCAGTCACTCGAGTGTCTAACACCCGAACTATGTACGGTTCGCTCAAATTGATGAGAAAGATTTTCGTCAGCGGATTTGCATAATTATCGTCTGACGCGATTTACACGATCACCACATCGCCACGATGTATGATCCGAACGAATCAGATGAATATAGAAGTATATATCTGGATCATCGATGAGACCTTTAATTCTTTAGCCTGTGCTGACGCCTAGCTCAGCCGCTAACAGAACTATATCTAATCTAATTAGATTTATTATCGATCCAAATGGCTTCTATTGCTGCCTCAGCTGCAGCAATAATCCGCATTTGTTGTTTATTCGGCAACAGTTATCTTGCTCGGAATATTTCCAGCTTACTGTCCCGTTATTCAAACTTTATAGTACCGCTGTATTTATCGGTTTGGAAACTTACAGCAGTGATCCTAGTCACTTCAAGTTCTCCTACTCCATAATTTAAGACAGCATCTTTAGTTCTCTAAGATACTAACAGATGTTCTTAACTTCAATCCAGTGACTATCACTCGGATTGTCCTGATTGTGACTCCATATGCTCAAAGCGTATGAGACACCAGGTTACGTACATTATTCAATGTACAATTTCTCAGAGAGTGTTAACAACTCCAAATCTAGCCTAGTAGATCTTTATTCCTTGAATAAAGGTTGTTACTCCCAAGAATTCTACGGAGAATTTCTATGAAAGAATATCTATGAAAGCCAAGCTTTCACCAATTGCTTTATTGGGAATTTCACTGTCAGTGCGCTCCCACTAACCTCCTTATATACACAAGAATCATTTTGTTTTGAATTAAATCATAAACTATTATGATTACATCAAAACGACAATTCCTAGACCCAATGCTTGCTTCAATCCAAACATGGATCGAATAACCTGCAAACCTTGTTTGCTTATTTTGGTACGACAAAACCGACAGGATGTTATAAACATCCTCCGAAAGGTTTCCTTCAGGAAGGAAAGCGATTTTCCGTTAAGCTGTCATATTTCATAAATGAAATACACAGCTTTATCAAGCATTATCCAAATGGATTTACAATGGCAACATGTAAAAGGTTTCGTCGGAATCAACACAATGTTGATAACTCTACCTTTTCTTACAAGCCTAGCTTAGTACGTTGGTATGTTGCCTTCCATGTATGTCTTCCTCGAAGACTTATAAAGTACCAATAGGCACAATGTCTTATGGTACATCAACTAGTATCCAAACTTGTTGATATACATGGAATCCATTTCGGACTCATGACTCTTTGTCATAATAGGGAGTCGATACCTTGTATCACTACCTCATACGTAATCAGTTGGTATACCTTAAAAGATTAACATCTTTATGAGGTGAGATCAGAAACCCATACCCTAGGTTGTTTTCTGACTCTCTCCGATCTACGCGGTTCTTGTGTATTCGAAGATTAATGGTATAAATTCATCATTGATGAACTATATGTGTTCCATTAAGGATTTCGTGCCTTGAACAGTATTACTCCAATTTTCATCGAGTATCACCATCCTCCCACTTACCACTGCATGTCTGTATTCCTCTCAGGAAAACTGCATGGTGAGCAACAATCTAATTGTTCTCATGTGAGATTTATAAGTACTATACTTATGGTTTCCTTTAGGATAACCAATTGGCACTTATCCAATTTAGGTTTTAGTTTGGTATTATCCAAAAATATATGCCTAGCATCCCAAATGGTCAGGAATGAGAAATCCGGTTTCTTTCCCGTTCATATCTAATATGTAATCTGTCAAACAGATTATTATGGAACCTTATTCTAAATAAGTTATTGCACTGTTAAAACTTATCCGTTGAAGGAAATGGTAGCTCAGAGCGACTCATGATTAGCCTTATCATGTATAACATGATTCGGTTAATCCTTTCGGACACACCGTCACTTTAACGTGTTCCGGGAGGAGTCCTCATTTGAAAGAATACTATACTCTTTCAAGTATATAAGAAACTTATTGCTTAAGTATTTTCCATTACGGTCTTACCGTGACGGTATAATACTATAGTCGATCTATTTGTCTATTTCGTGTCGAAACTCTAAAAGTTTCCGATTTGTGTTCTTCAAAAGAAACACACAACCATTACGCGATGCCACATCTGTATAGGTCACGAAATATTCATATCCATATCTAGCCTAGCTAGACATGGGCCCACTTGCTTCACTATGAACAAGGGTTAATAGATCGATGGCATTTACACTTTTACCAAGTAAATAGTGTTTTAGGCACATTGCCCAATAAACTAGATTCGTAGACTTTATTTGATTGGAATCAAAACAGTCCGAGTACCCACTCTTCGAAAGTGTGGATATACGAGTCTTGTTCGATTGTGTCCCAGACAACAATGCCATAATTAATTTCTTCTGATCAAATCACTTTGAACTATTTGTTTGTCATTATATATATTTGAGATTTATTTATATTCAAAATATAAATTTTGTTATTCACATCTAATGTGTTTATCTCAATATCATCCTTATATAATAAAACACTTTAGTGTTCTAAAATATAAAGGTTCACCCGTAGTGGGTTAAACACTGATAAAAAGATAATGTATCTAGTCAAACTAGTTACATTATAACAGTTCTCTAATCCTGCTCATAGCAGATTCTGAACATCAATACATATATTTTATGTACCATACTAAGTATTTAAAATCTAATTTCAATACTAGTTGTGAACATAACTTTGACAAACATTTTTAAAGTCAGAGCCTTGCCCTTTCTTTAATTCCTTCGTGTCTGCCATATCCAAATGGTAGTCACTTTGGGATATGTCAATTATCCTTTTCAATATTTCAGAAACCTTAGGCCAAGCCTTGGGTTTTTAGAATATCGAAACGATGTGCACCTCGTGCTACATGCCCAATTGCAAACTTTGACTTTATCTCCTTGAGATTAGTCATTTAATTCTCCAAGAATTATAAATTGCAATTTTAATACTTCTTAAATCTAAAATTAATTAGATTTATGACAAGTATGTTAAATTAAGCACTAAAGTCATCATCACATAAATTCCAAAGATTTTATGCTCTACTTATTTTGCTTAATTTTGGGCTTAAGGTATAATAAGTTATTTTATCAAATAAAGTAACCTATTATTGATTCCCAATTTGAAAATTAAATCATTTAAAATATTTTAATCCCAGATTATATTTTAAATATCCAACTTTTCAATTTTATCTTGATTACAATAGTCCAACTATTTAATCAACGATTAGTGGTACTATATATATTATAATGATTATAATAGTCCAACTATATAATCAAATATAATCCAAATTAATTAACCTCAATTACATTGATTACTATAATCCAATTATAAAATCAACTGTAAACTGAAATTAATTAATTCAAAATATTGATTAATATAATCCAATTATATATAATCAAGTATAATACAGTCCAACTGTTTATTAAAACAACAATTTAAATATTACGACGAAATAATTTGAATGAGCGCGTATGGCGAGTAATTGAACGAATATTGCAAATTCAATTCTTGCCTCCCACTATTTTTCGTCGAGCCTCTAACCCTCTGTCGAGTACTCGGGAAACCGTGTTTCCTAGTGGGCTAGGATCCCGTTAAAGTATCACACAATCTTGACTTTGGCCAACAAATTGTATGATAATTAACTAGGTAGATCTCGAAGATCAATTGGATCTCATCCAACTCCTAGATCCAGTAGGTGGACATCCAAGTCCCAAACATATATCTAATATATGCCTATATATCGAATATATACCCTAACCTTTTTCCTCTGAATCAACTAGGCCTTGGCTTTGGCACAACAAACCTAGTGATCCCAGTCAAGCGCGGACCCATTGACATGGAAGCTTCGTAATCAATGTCGATGGACAAGAAATGGTCTTGACTTTGGCCAACAAACCACAACTTGGACATGACACCGATATGGAACAAAGCCTCGTGATTAAAACACATCTTCGACGGACAAGGGCTTGACTTTGGCCAACAACCCCTGCCAATCTCGGATCTTGAGTAAGAATCACTCAATGGAAGGAAAATAAACGCTTGATATTTAACGAGGGTTTTCGTGTGCAAATTGCTACCAATTTAATTATCTTTGTTAAGGTCTCATCATCATACACCCTTAAACATGCATTCTAAATACATAATAAAGCGAGTATGAAAATAAATAATAATGATATGCGGATGGATATTTTACATTGATCCTAGATCAAATCTCTCTCTTTCTCACTCAAGCTAGCACTTGTATTACTTCTACCCGTTACACTACACTTCTAAAGAAACCTCATTTACATTGAGGGGAATAGGTGAGAAGAGAATACAAAGAGAATAGAGGTGATAAGGCTGGACACGCAGGTCAAATTTAATAAATCAAATTTATTACAACAATTTCTAAAATTGCCCCACCCATCTAATATCTATCCGATATACATTATTCATGCATCACAACCATGTATTCACTCACATAAGCATGCTATCAATCAATCTAATCAAATTAATTAATCTGATAATTATGTGATCATCCAATGTTCAAACAACGATTTGATTTTGTTCGAGTCAAACTCGTTTTTGCGAATAAGTACTTAAAGTACGAATTCCCGAATTAAATTAAACTACACAATTAAATCCAATTCAATTTGTATTTAATTCTAATTCACTATTTAATTCCAAATTAAATATCACACTTTATTAATAAACCTTTTACGAATTAAATTCCAAATTTAATTGTTACGGGTCTCAAAGACCGATTAATATCCAATATTAATTTAATTAAAGGCTAATGGGCTTTTAATTAATTTCTTAAGGCGTGGACTTTTGGTCAACTCGAGTCAAACCGAATAACCAAAATCCAATCCGGGAGTTACCCCATAAGCCTAGAAATCAATCTTGGCCCATTAGGCCCAATTAAACTTTAAAGGTCTATTTGTCGCATTTGGGCTTTATGGAGGCGATTTTGGGCCCAATTGGATCCAACCAATTTTGCATAAACCCAACTTTGTACAACAAAGCCCAACAAGCCCAATTAATTAAATTACACAAATCCAATTTCGCAATTTAATTACTTAAAGTGTATATCATGATTAATCACCCAAATTAACATTTCTAAAACATTAATTCATACAATTAATCATGCTCTTTTCATCATCACATGTCCAACACATTTTGATTAAAATCAAACCCATTACATGCTCTTTAAGTCTCGGCCAAAGGGAATTTATATGTCCGATTCGGTTTCAATCCAATTAAACACACAATCGACATTAAATCAACACTTCTAATCGTTTCAAGTCATCCAATGATCAACGAAACAAAATTCCAAGACATTTAGGGCATACTCCTATTCGGCCAACACATCAAAATTGGGGAAATTTGTTCCAAATAATATTTAATCAAATTGATCCAACCAATCATCAATTAACATGTATTGCATAATTAATCATCCAATTTCATAATTGCATGCTCAATTTCAAGTTTCATGACATACTTGGCAATTGGGGATTTTACGTCCGAATCGAATTCAATCCAATTGATTCCGCAATCGTCGTTAAATCATCATCCCGAATGATTTCCAACACTTCCAATTGTCAAAAATCAAAAACCAAGACATTAAAATCAATTCAAGTTTCGGCCAAGGAGGGAATTGGGGGAAAAAATTGATCCAATCAAATTTTCTTCAAATTGACCATGTCAATCTTCAATTCAAACACAATTAAGCATACAAATTCATCCAATTTAATTTATCATGCTAAAATCAAGTTTGCCCAAATTTTAGCCCTAACTTTTTTTCATGCTTTTAACCCAAGCTCTTGATGCCATTTTAAAGTTTTCTAAGGGTCCCAAGATAAAAATACAAGCATGAATCACAAGTGAATACAACGACGAAGTTGCGGAATACTTACATCGAGCGGTTGAGAGACGATTTGGGCAACAAAATTCGCACTTCACTGCCCACTGCCACTGCTCACGTTTGTTCACTGTCATGGCCTCCAATGTTCTGTTTTGGTCACCAAAATCAAGCTCCAAGCTTTCCGAAATGGTTCCCGACTCATGGGGGGACTTCCCTATCACCTTCGCATTGATCCCGGAGTGTGCTAGCACTCTTGTTTTGCCACAAAACCACTTGCTTCCCTCCATTTTCTCTTGATTTTTCACGGCAGTTCACTGCCCATTTAGAACCAGAAAATGGCGTGAGATGAGAGGAAGAAATGTGTTTCCAAAACGTAAAGAGAGAGAGAGAGAGTTGTTAAAAAAAATGTAAAAAGTGTACGAGGTTTATATTATTTCAAAAATTAATAAACCATATCCACTTTTTCATTTGAAAAAGTCAAGCATTTAAATGCTTCAACTACTACCTCCATCACTCACCATCAATCACATCAATCAATCTTGTCAAGTCACAACAAAGCAATCAAAGTGATGCGACTAGCGATTTGACGCTTGATTTGACGAGCCGCGCTCGAATTCGAAATGCGAATGCGCTCGTAAATAATCTCGGGCTCGGATTCGCTAATTCTAAATTAACGAATTTTTCGTCGCGTCGTAATTAAATGATTACGCCTAGCGAAATCATTATTCACGTCGCTAACGAATTAATTCTAAATTAATTCGCTCGCCCGAATTAAAATCTAATTTTAATTCCGCGTCGAAATCCAATTTCGTTTAATATATCAAATATATTAATTCCTCGATTAATTCCAAATTAATCATTCTCTCTCTTTAAATTGATATTTTATCCCAGATAAAATATCTCTGTAATTAATCCCAGATTAATTTTCTCTCTCATCATATTAATCCCAGATTAATAAAAGTGCGAGTCATACGTCATCGGTGAATCTTTGGGAAGCGACCCATGAGATCCCCGGATAATTCGGCAGCAAATACGGTCGTCGGAGTATCCGAATCACGTACGTACCAAGTACTACGTTCTACCGATTTACGAGACACAATCGGCTCCTAGCAAAGCACGATGTCTACCAAATTCTCCGGTCATATTCATCTAAGAATATTAAGATCTGTATCAAGCGTAGTATACCATTGTATTGTGTATATCGGCCCAGTATCGGATAGTCACGTGCTAGGGCTGGGGCTGGATAAGTGTCTGCCCCGTCCGAAGCACATGTCGGATGTCTGGTAACTAGTCTCTATAATCGGATATGCATGACCTAGTCATAATATCCCGATGGTTGCGCAACACTTAAGAGCACTAATACCGTATCCTGCGTGACATCATCTCCACTATGACTGAAGTGATACTGCCGTCTTGACATCACACCCAATACTCTACGATTCTCAATATACCCAGCAGTTGGCGTACATAGAACCGGTTAGAGTCCTAGACGACCTCAACTAAAGTATATTGATTGTCGTAAGCATTAGCGGTGCAAGTCTCAGGTTAAGACCAAATACACCTACCCTGATGTCGGATTCCCATAGACATATAGTCATAATACCAATGGGATTCCGAGGGGTCTATCCAGAGCGAAGCTGTTTCCCGTACCATCGGTGAAACACAACCTCCCATCGCACTTGCATAAGTATCCAATACTTAAATATATGAGAACTATGCCGTTGTGCCCTCACAACGCGCACAAGTGCAATACTAGCCTATTCCGCATTATCGATGTCCTGTCTCGATAATACTCCGGCTAGGGATATTTAATGATTAATCCTTCGTGGACTGATACTGTCTCATATCATTCTCAATCCAGGAACTAATCATATGGACCTCTCCTCATTTATATATCTATGGTGATCTAATCACAAACGATGAGAGTGCAATTTCCTTGTCACATAGTTAATTTGTACAACAACACCATGATCTGTACAAATAGTGACGCTATGGGTCATTTTGTCCAACATAAAAATTATCGATCCCACGAGGACTTAATACCTAATCTATTAATTTTATGAGGTCGAATGATTACTAGTATCTAACGGGTTGATTGATTGATTTGAAATGGTGATGATTTTTAAATTTAAAAACAAGTAAATAAAATTACACGAAAGTAGGTTTAAGAAAATTCAATATTAGGAAACTATCTAGGGTTGTGAATCTTTCTAATATCTTTTAAAAGATGAAGTGGTTATTTCATGTTTGTGTAATAAATCGGTTTACTAACTTGGAACACTAAATTATGTGAAAGCCTCTGTCGATGATCAGACGCAAATACCCAGTTTAACCCAATTAAACCATATGTCTGTGTCAACCAAATTATCTGGATTCATTAAGTTTAAGTTCCAATTATGGCTACCCCCATCCGAGAGGTATATGTCTATCCTGTAAGGAAATTTATTAAAGGGTTATCTATCCTCAAGGAAGATCGTGGGCTATTAAGTCTAAGGCTGAAACCTAAAATTCCTTTGTCAAGTTTATTTTAGATTTACCAGATCTATCTTATTAGTGGCCAATTAACAAGACGTATTAAGCTTAAGACTTAATAAGTAAAATTTAAATTATCCAAATTATAAAATAACCCCTTATAAACCGGTGATATTAGAATTCATCACAACCCTAGATAACTAATTTAGTTACAACACATAACTGGGGCTAGTAAAATAAAAGACATAAAGTAAAAATGCTTAAAAGTAATTGCGGTAAAGTAAAAGCTGAAAAGTAAATTACAATAAAATAAAATGCTAAGGTAAAAGGATCAACTTTTACTATTTACTATTTAGATATCTCCCTTAATATAATATATTAACTTTTGATTGTTTTGCCAACCAGCCATATAGGCGGTAACATGATTAAATCAAATTAAGTCCAACCAGCCATAAATGCGGAACCAAAATAAACATGCCATATAAGGCGGTAAGAAAATTTAATTACCAACCGACAAATCTGGCGGTATCCTTGATTAGTCAGGTTTAAACCAGATTAAAATGAATTACCAACCGACCAATCTGGCGGTATCATTTTTAAGTCAAATTTTAAATAGTGAATATATTATATTTAAGGGAGATTACTCTAAATAGCAATAGTAAAAGAATTACCTTTCACCCTAGCAGGGGGAAGTTACCTCCTCATGGTTGAATAGAAAAAACTGTAAAAGTAAAAAAATTAAATTATTATTATTACAGAATGTAATTAAAATTAATTACAAAACGAAAATTTAAAAGAAAGTAGATAGAAAACTCCCTATTTACATCAGAGAAATTAGAGAGGAAGGTACATCTGAAACTGAAATTTCGAGCTCTATTTATTGGCCTCGGTGACCCCCTTGCATCGCGATGTGAAAGTTTCATCTTGCGTCGCGACTCGATGATGTGGCTGCTCGTGATTGGCTAGTTTCAAATTCTTATCTGCCACGTGTCAATTCGCATAAATGAGTCAATAATTGAGCTGACGTGGCGATGACGTGGCACTGACGTGGCGACACATGTCGATGGTGACTGTCGGCACCGTAGGATTGTGACATGTGGCACGCTGTGATTGGCTGATGATGACATGGCAATGACGTGGCACTTTGACTCAGTCAACTGGTGATGTGGATGATGATGCGGCAGACACGTGGAGTGACACGTGGTACATCGCACGTTAGCAAAGTCAAACTTCTCAGATTCTGACTTGTGGACCCGGCGCACGTTAGCAAGTCTTGGTGCATGTTAGGCGTCGCGACGCCAAGGGCTTGCGCGTCGCGGTGCACCAAAATTACGAAAATGCCATTTTGTCTGTTTTTCACTTTTTTGGCCCCAAATCCCCTCCAGAGAGTCCTGAAACTTTATTTATCTACAAAATAACACAAAACACATCAAAATATTCACAAAACTCAAGAAACTTTACAAAATATTAGGTTAAATGAGTGGGAAATAGTGATATAATTACCACTCATCAATAGCATAATGAATATTATATGATGTGCGATTAAAGATATCAATTTAATTATAATTGTTTTGATATGCTGTAGACTATAGGATGAATCTTGAAATATGTTCTTTTTTACCTTTGAGATATTAAGAACGAGTTTGTTATTCATGGAGAATATAATTCGCAACCATTAGGGTTAGATTAGTTTTGAGTCTAATTATGACATTAGATTGTATATGTCATATAGAGTCAGAAAAGATACAGTGGGAGTGTCACCGTTGATTCTACTGAATCAGTAGAATTAGTTGTAACTTATGAAGTATTGACTTATAAAGTTGCATAGTGACCTTATAGATTAGAAGTTTTGATATTAGTATTGTGCTTGCGGTTGTCTCATAGTATTTTAGATTTGATCTCTAAATACATAAGACAGCTTAATAGCTATAGCACAATATTGATATCACAAGACAGCTTAATAGCTTCTAGTTTTAGTGTGTTTAATATGTGTCGGTTAAGGCTGGTTTTTATTATTGTCGTGAATGAGCTAGGGTGGAATGGTTCATTTCCTTGTTTTTGGCGTGTATGAGAGTGAGAGAGAAGAGAGAGAAGAGAGGGGTAGTTAGGGTGTTTTTTTTGTTATTGCCGTGAATGAGCTCTAGGGGAGGGGTTTGTTTATGTCCCTTTTTATAAGAGTGGGCTAGGGTTTTCCTCGCATGAGAAGGAAACAAGGATCATGCAATAATGAAGGATATCTTTAATTAGTTTGTTATAAGGAAAGGATATTGTGTGATTGGTGGGGAATATATTAAATTTGGAAGATGATTTATTTAGTTTAGGAGAGGAATTTATTTATTTTAGGAAAGAGATTTGATTTGATTTATTTAATTTGGAATGTGATTTATTTAATTTAGGAAGGGGGATTTGATTTGATTTATTTAATTTGGAATGTGATTTATTTAATTTAGGAAGGGGGATTTGATTTGATTTATTTAATTTGGAATGTGATTTATTTAATTTGGAATGTGATTTATTTAATTTAGGAAGGGGGATTTGATTTGTTTTGATTTGATTTGTTTTAATTTAATTGGATTTGATTTAATTTAGACATGTGTTTTAAATGTTTTAATTATTTTGGATTAGGCTTGGAGGCTTGGTTCTTTGGGCTGGGCGTGTGCCTTTGGATGGGTGCGGGGGTTTGAGGGTTAATATTTTAAAACAGGAATTAATCGAGCGAACTCGAGGCCAAATAGCGAGTTAAATTTGTTGATGTATATTTCTTGAATTTTTCCCTTCCAAAGTCTTTTTTCCGCGACTTCCACAACTTAAAGGGTAGTGCCTCCATACGAGGCTTATCACTGGGCTTCATGCAAAAATGCAGTGTCTACAAATATATATATTGAACGTCTTGAATGGTTCAATAACTTTCAATATGCTTTCTGATGAAACGTGGATATAATATTTTGAATGGTTCAAAGATATTCTTTTTGAAGTGTTGAAAACTATAATTTTAAAATTCATTGTGAGTCTTTGAATTGTTCAAGGATGTTTGATATGATCAAACATATGAATTTATGGCAATTAGTTCTAAAATTATTTAATGAATATGATTCTTACTCAATATGATTCTTCTACGATTCCATTGTGATGGAATTGATCAGTGGGATAAATCGAATCTTATATAATATGATTCGTTTGATATTGAGTGTTACCGAATTAGTTTCAATACTTTTGGGGATACGCTCCAGTAACACTAATTCATCCTTTTAATTAAGGTTCCATTAGTTTTTATAATTATGTATATGCCATGTATAAGTAGAAAATTCGAATCTTAAAAGTTTGAGATTTGAATCTTTCTTTTGTATAATGGTTATATCATTGAAAATACTTGCGCCTTGGAGGTACAAGTAAAAGTTTATCATTTATTCTATTTAATAGAATATTGTATTCTATTTGATAGAATATATTTTCTACGATCCCGAGTAATAAAATTATTTTATTACTTGGTGTGTAACATCAGATGTTGATAATTGTAGAAAAGACTTGACTTATTGAAGTCAAATGTGAGAGTGATAAACTGTAATGGAACTACTTAATTAATTATATGAAATGACCCTACGATATCTTCCGTATAAGTTTAATAGGATGTCAGATTCATTTACAAAGTATTTGATACTTATTGGTTCTGCTGTTTTCTTGTCGAAGAAAATTATCCTATAACTTATAGTGGGAGGGATATTTGATATCGATTTCAGAAATTACCATTGACCCATAAATCTAAGATTGGTCATAGCTTACTACGATCAAGTTTTGAACTTGATTAAGCTTTCTTTTATAAATAGTTCATAAAATGTGCAAATTATTTGCGCAGCAAAAGCAAAGTGAGCTTGTTTAAGGTTTGACCTTTATAGTATGACAGTGAGAAAAGTTATACTCAGTGATCTATTGTAGATTCTAAGAAAACTTGTCTCTAGTCGCACTAATTGAATAATTAAAGATCTGTTGGTTAATATTGATATTAAACTATGTATTTTGGCTAAAGAATGCAAAGTGGCGTTCGTGAATGGTTTCTTTGAATTAGAAATCCGTTGTGGTTTCTTTGTTTGAAGAGTTCGTTTTAGAATGGCCCTAGAGTTTGTATTCTGCTAAGATCACAGTTTGATATACTAGCTTATAGAGCCTATTGTAGACTCATGTGAGTTTTTCGAAAATCTGTGTCCTCTAATTTTGATACAGTTAGATTGTCTGATTTTATCAAGCATAGAAAATACATATTTGATAATAGGGTCAGTGGGAGCGTACAAATTTCTTTCTAGTATTATATATCCTAACGACATTATCATTATTAATGTAATAATGAAATGTTTGTGAGGTAAAAAGTTTACCTAAGTCTTCTTTCTCTGTGCGTGAAAGCAGTGGGAGTAGTAGTTTCTGTTATATTCGATATAAAGTTTTATATATGATATATAACTAAGAGGCTTGTGAGATACTCCTATAAATCATGCATTAGATATGATCTAATAAAGGACATAGCAAGACTATCTATGTGACAGTTAGTATAATTGTTAGAAATTAGTGTGTCTATTGTATATAATATTTATCTTTCGTAAATGATGATTCCTTTTTCGAAAGAGAAATTGATTAGAATTTCTAGTCAATCTGATGCCTCATATGATGATAGCTGACCGGCGTAAACACACGCGTATAACACAAGCGCACGTATCGTTCAAGTAGTATAAAAAGTATCGATCCCACGAGGACTTAATACCTAATCTATTAATTTTATGAGGTCAAATGATTACTAGTATCTAAACAGGTGATTGATTGATTTGAAATGGTGATGATTTTTAAATTTAAAAACAAGTAAATAAAATTACACGAAAGTAGGTTTAAGAAAATTCAATATTAGGAAACTATCTAGGGTTGTGAATCTTTCTAATATCTTTTAAAAGATGAAGTGGTTATTTCATGTTTGTGTAATAAATCGGTTTACTAACCTGTAACACTAAATTATGTGAAAGCCTCTGTCGATGATCAGACGCAAATACCCAGTTTAACCCAATTAAACCATATGTCTGCTGTGTCAACCAAATTATCTGGATTCATTAAGTTTAAGTTCCAATTATGGCTACCCCCATCCGAGAGGTATATGTCTATCCTGTAAGGAAATTTATTAAAGGGTTATCTATCCTCAAGGAAGATCGTGGGCTATTAAGTCTAAGGCTAAAACCTAAAATTCCTTTGTCAAGTTTATTTTAGATTTACCAGATCTATCTTATTAGTGGCCAATTAACAAGACGTATTAAGCTTAAGACTTAATAAGTAAATATTTAAATTATCCAAATTATAAAATAACCCCTTATAAACCGGTGATGATTAGAATTCATCACAACCCTAGATAACTAATTAGTTAAAACACATAACTGGGGCTAGTAAAATAAAAGACATAAAGTAAAAATGCTTAAAAGTAATTGCGGTAAAGTAAAAGCTGAAAAGTAAATTACAATAAAAAAATGCTAAGGTAAAAGGATCAACTTTTACTATTTACTATTTAGATATCTCCTTAATATAATATATTAACTTTTGATTATTTTGCCAACCAGCCATATAGGCGGTAACATGATTAAATCAAATTAAGTCCAACCAGCCATAAATGCGGAACCAAAATAAACATGCCATATAAGGCGGTAAGAAAATTTAATTACCAACCGAAAATCTGGCGGTATCCTTGATTAGTCAGGTTTAAACCAGATTAAAATGAATTACCAACCGACCAATCTGGCGGTATCATTTTTAAGTCAAATTTTAAATAGTGAATATATTATATTTAAGGGAGATTACTCTAAATAGCAATAGTAAAAGAATTACCTTTCACCCTAGCAGGGGGAAGTTACCTCCTCATGGTTGAATAGTAAAAACTGTAAAAGTAAAAAAATTAAATTATTATATTACAGAATGTAATTAAAATTAATTACAAAACGAAAATTTAAAAGAAAGTAGATAGAAAACTCCCTATTTACATCAGAGAAATTAGAGAGGAAGGTACATCTGAAACTGAAATTTCGAGCTCTATTTATTGGCCTCGGTGACCCCCTTGCATCGCGATGTGAAAGTTTCATCTTGCGTCGCGACTCGATGATGTGGCTGCTCGTGATTGGCTAGTTTCAAATTCTTATCTGCCACGTGTCAATTCGCATAAATGAGTCAATAATTGAGCTGACGTGGCGATGACGTGGCACTGACGTGGCGACACATGTCGATGGTGACTGTCGGCACCGTAGGATTGTGACATGTGGCACGCTGTGATTGGCTGATGATGACATGGCAATGACGTGGCACTTTGACTCAGTCAACTGGTGATGTGGATGATGATGCGGCAGACACGTGGAGTGACACGTGGTACATCGCACGTTAGCAAAGTCAAACTTCTCAGATTCTGACTTGTGGACCCGGCGCACGTTAGCAAGTCTTGGTGCATGTTAGGCGTCGCGACGCCAAGGGCTTGCGCGTCGCGGTGCACCAAAATTACGAAAATGCCATTTTGTCTGTTTTTCACTTTTTTGGCCCCAAATCCCCTCCAGAGAGTCCTGAAACTTTATTTATCTACAAAATAACACAAAACACATCAAAATATTCACAAAACTCAAGAAACTTTACAAAATATTAGGTTAAATGAGTGGGAAATAGTGATATAATTACCACTCATCAATAGCATAATGAATATTATATGATGTGCGATTAAAGATATCAATTTAATTATAATTGTTTTGATATGCTGTAGACTATAGGATGAATCTTGAAAATGTTCTTTTTTACCTTTGAGATATTAAGAACGAGTTTGTTATTCATGGAGAATATAATTCGCAACCATTAGGGTTAGATTAGTTTTGAGTCTAATTATGACATTAGATTGTATATGTCATATAGAGTCAGAAAAGATACAGTGGGAGTGTCACCGTTGATTCTATTGAATCAGTAGAATTAGTTGTAACTTATGAAGTATTGACTTATAAAGTTGCATAGTGACCTTATAGATTAGAAGTTTTGATATTAGTATTGTGCTTGCGGTTGTCTCATAGTATTTTAGATTTGATCTCTAAATACATAAGACAGCTTAATAGCTATAGCACAATATTGATATCACATAAGACAGCTTAATAGCTTCTAGTTTTAGTGTGTTTAATATGTGTCGGTTAAGGCTGGTTTTATTATTGTCGTGAATGAGCTAGGGTGGAATGGTTCATTTCCTTGTTTTTGGCGTGTATGAGAGTGAGAGAGAAGAGAGAGAAGAGAGGGGTAGTTAGGGTGTTTTTTCTTTGTTATTGCCGTGAATGAGCTCTAGGGGAGGGGTTTGTTTATGTCCCTTTTTATAAGAGTGGGCTAGGGTTTTCCTCGCATGAGAAGGAAACAAGGATCATGCAATAATGAAGGATATCTTTAATTAGTTTGTTATAAGGAAAGGATATTGTGTGATTGGTGGGGAATATATTAAATTTGGAAGATGATTTATTTAGTTTAGGAGAGGAATTTATTATTTTAGGAAAGAGATTTGATTTGATTTATTTAATTTGGAATGTGATTTATTTAATTTAGGAAGGGGGATTTGATTTGATTTATTTAATTTGGAATGTGATTTATTTAATTAGGAAGGGGGATTTGATTGATTTATTTAATTTGGAATGTGATTTATTTAATTTGGAATGTGATTTATTTAATTTAGGAAGGGGGATTTGATTTGTTTTGATTTGATTTGTTTTAATTTAATTGGATTTGATTTAATTTAGACATGTGTTTTAAATGTTTTAATTATTTTGGATTAGGCTTGGAGGCTTGGTTCTTTGGGCTTGGGCGTGTGCCTTTGGATGGGTGCGGGGGTTTGAGGGTTAATATTTTAAAACAGGAATTAATCGAGCGAACTCGAGGCCAAATAGCGAGTTAAATTTGTTGATGTATTTATTTCTTGAATTTTTCCCTTCCAACGTCTGTTTTCCGCGACTTCCACAACTTAAAGGGTAGTGCCTCCATACGAGGCTTATCACTGGGCTTCATGCAAAAATGCAGTGTCTACAAATATATATATTGAACGTCTTGAATGGTTCAATAACTTTCAATATGCTTTCTGATGAAACGTGGATATAATATTTTGAATGGTTCAAAGATATTTTTTTGAAGTGTTGAAAACTATAATTTTAAAATTCATTGTGAGTCTTTGAATTGTTCAAGGATGTTTGATATGATCAAACATATGAATTTATGGCAATTAGTTCTAAAATTATTTAATGAATATGATTCTTACTCAATATGATTCTTCTACGATTCCATTGTGATGGAATTGATCAGTGGGATAAATCGAATCTTATATGATATGATTCGTTTGATATTGAGTGTTACCGAATTAGTTTCAATTCTTTTTGGGGATACGCTCCAGTAACACTAATTCATCCTTTTAATTAAGGTTCCATTAGTTTTTATAATTATGTATATGCCATGTATAAGTAGAAAATTCGAATCTTAAAAGTTTGAGATTTGAATCTTTCTTTTGTATAATGGTTATATCATTGAAAATACTTGCGCCTTGGAGGTACAAGTAAAAGTTTATCATTTATTCTATTTAATAGAATATTGTATTCTATTTGATAGAATATATTTTCTACGATCCCGAGTAATAAAATTATTTTATTACTTGGTGTGTAACATCAGATGTTGATAATTGTAGAAAAGACTTGACTTATTGAAGTCAAATGTGAGAGTGATAAACTGTAATGGAACTACTTAATTAATTATATGAAATGACCCTACGATATCTTCCGTATAAGTTTAATAGGATGTCAGATTCATTTACAAAGTATTTGATACTTATTGGTTCTGCTGTTTTCTTGTCGAAGAAAATTATCCTATAACTTATAGTGGGAGGGATATTTGATATCGATTTCAGAAATTACCATTGACCCATAAATCTAAGATTGGTCATAGCTTACTACGATCAAGTTTTGAACTTGATTAAGCTTTCTTTTATAAATAGTTCATAAAATGTGCAAATTATTTGCGCAGCAAAAGCAAAGTGAGCTTGTTAAAGGTTTGACCTTTATAGTATGACAGTGAGAAAAGTTATACTCAGTGATCTATTGTAGATTCTAAGAAAACTTGTCTCTAGTCGCACTAATTGAATAATTAAAGATCTGTTGGTTAATATTGATATTAAACTATGTATTTTGGCTAAAGAATGCAAAGTGGCGTTCGTGAATGGTTTATTTGAATTAGAAATCCGTTGTGGTTTCTTTGTTTGAAGAGTTCGTTTTAGAATGGCCCTAGAGTTTGTATTCTGCTAAGATCACAGTTTGATATACTAGCTTATAGAGCCTATTGTAGACTCATGTGAGTTTTTCGAAAATCTGTGTTCTCTAATTTTGATACAGTTAGATTGTCTGATTTTATCAAAGCATAGAAAATACATATTTGATAATAGGGTCAGCGGGAGCGTACAAATTTATTTCTAGTATTATATATCCTAACGACATTATCATTATTAATGTAATAATGAAATGTTTGTGAGGTAAAAAGTTTACCTAAGTCTTCTTTTCTCCGTGAAAGCAGTGGGAGTAGTTTCTGTTATATTCGATATAAAGTTTTATATATGATATATAACTAAGAGGCTTGTGAGATACTCCTATAAATCATGCATTAGATATGATCTAATAAAGGACATAGCAAGACTATCTATGTGACAGTTAGTATAATTGTTAGAAATTTAGTGTGTCTCTTGTATATAATATTTATCTTTCGTAAATGATGATTCCTTTTTCGAAAGAGAAATTGATTAGAATTTCTAGTCAATCTGATGCCTCATATGATGATATCTGACCGGCGTAAACACACGCGTATAACACAAGCGCACGTATCGTTCAAGTAGTATAAAAAGTATCGATCCCACGAGGACTTAATACCTAATCTATTAATTTTATGAGGTCAAATGATTACTAGTATCTAACAGGTTGATTGATTGATTTGAAATGGTGATGATTTTTAAATTTAAAAACAAGTAAATAAAATTGCGCGAAAGTAGGTTTAAGAAAATTCAATATTAGGAAACTATCTAGGATTGTGAATCTTTCTAATATCTTTTAAAAGATGAAGTGGTTATTTAATGTTTGTGTAATAAATCGGTTTACTAACCTAGAACACTAAATTATGCGAAAGCCTCTGTCGATGGTCAGACACAAATACCCAGTTTAACCCAGTTGAACCACAAGTCTATGTCAACCAAATTATCTGGATTCATTAAGTTTAAGTTCCAATTATGGCTACCCCCACCCGACAGGTATATGTCTATCCTGTAAGGAAATCTATTAAAGGGTTATCTATCCTCAAGGAAGATCGTGGGCTATTAAGTCTAAGGCTGAAACCTAAAATTCATTTGTCAAGTTTATTTTAGATTTACCAGATCTATCTTATTAGTGGCCAATTAACAAGACGCATTAAGCTTAAGACTTAATAAGTAAACATTTAAATTACTCAAACTATAAAATAACCCCTTATAAACCGGTGATATTAGAATTCATCACAACCCTAGATAACTAATTTAGTTACAACACATAACTGGGGCTAGTAAAATAAAAGACATAAAGTAAAAATGCTGAAAAGTAATTGCGGTAAAGTAAAAGCTGAAAAGTAAATTACAATAAAATAAAATGCTAAGGTAAAAGGATCAACTTTTACTATTTACTATTTAGATATCTCCCTTAATATAATATATTAACTTGTGATTATTTTACCAACCAGCCATATAGGCGGTAACCTGATTAAGTCAAATTAAGTCCAACCAGCCATAAAGGCAGAACCAAAATAAACCTGCCATATAGGCGGTAAGAAAATTTAATTACCAACCGACCAATCTGGCGGTATCCTTGATTAGTCAGGTTTAAACCAGATTAAAATGAATTACCAACCGACCAATCTGGCGGTATCCTTTTTAAGTCAAATTTTAAATAGTGAATATATTATATTTAATCGAGATTAATCTAAATAGCAATAGTAAAAGAATTACCTTTCACCCTAGCAGAGGGAAGTTACCTCCTCATGGTTGAATAGTAAAAACTGTAAAAGTAAAAAAAGTAAATTATTATTATTACAGAACGTAATTAAAATTAATTACAAAATGAAAATTTAAGAGAAACTAGATAGAAAACTCCCTATTGACATCAGAGAAATTAGAGAGGAATGTACATCTGAAACTAAAATTTCGAGCTCTATTTATAGGCCTCGGTGACCCCCTCGCATCGCGATGCGAAAGTTTCTTCTTGCGTCGCGACTCGATGACGTGGCTGCTCGTGATTGGCTGGTTTCAGATTCTTATCTGCCACGTGTCAATTCGGATAAATGAGTCAATAATTGAGCTGACGTAGCGCTGACATGGCGATGATGTGGCACTGAAGTGGCGACACGTGGCGATGGCGACTGTCGGCACCATAGGATTGCGACACGTGGCACGCTGTGATTGGCTGATGATGATGTGGCAATGACGTGGCACTTTGACTCGGTCAACTGGTGATGTGGATGATGACGTGGCAGACACGTGGTACGGCGCACGTTAGCAAATTCAAACTTCTCAGATTCTGACTTGTGGACCCGGCGCACGTTAGCAAGTCTTGGTGCATGTTAGGCGTCGCGACGCGCCAAAATTACGAAAATGCCATTTTGTCTGTTTTTCACTATTTTGGCCCCAAATCACCTCTAGAGAGTCCTGAAACTTTATTTATCTATAAAATAACACAAAACACATCAAAATATTCACAAAACTCAAGAAACTATACAAAATATTAGGTTAAATGATTGGGAAATTGTGATATAATTACCACTCATCACACCCCCAAACCTAACATTTTGCTAGTCCTCGAGCAAAACACAGAATAAAATAACATAAACATCTTTAGAATAAAATTTAACTAAGCCACATTCGTGGGGATCACAGTTGCATTTAGCGTATGCAACAAGCCTTTAAACCCCCAGGTGTCCCTAGTGGACGAGTTGTAGTCTCGTGAGGGTTTACAGCAATGATACCCACAAACATTTTACAAAAGTAAAAAGGTAGTGAAACTAATGCACACAAAAGCAAAAAAATAAGAGAAAAGAGAATAAAGAAGTTAGTGACTAATCAGGTGAAATTTCCACTCCAAGTTACTAGTTGTTTTCTTTCTTTCTAAATTACTGAATAAGTAAATTCTCCGATTATATTTACCATTCTCCATATACACAGCCAACAAAATATTAAACAACTCATTTTTGCCCACAACAGTCATAAGTGCAGTTGATAAGAGAGTAATATTTTTGTCCTAAAGTTTTATCAGAATTCACATCTTTTTGTAGCAATGGAATAATATTTCTGATTTTTCTGATTTTTTCTTTGATTTTTGATTTTTTTTTAATTTATATACAATACCTTCCATCTATGTAGCGAGTGTTGGGTCGGTGGCTCCCAAACCAGTTGGCTTTAGGGCACCAGGTGTTAAGATACCCCTACAGACTTAATAACTCAGAATTCAGATATATATATATTTTTTTGCAACATCCTTGATCCATGTAGTGAGTTTTGGGCCAGTGACTCTGAGGGAACACAAACTGGGCGACGCATGTTGTCCCGGGCTCGCGGCCTGGTTGGGAGTACGGAGTAGCCCGCGGGGGACTAAACCGGAGAATAATGGAGTCGCCACTCGGTGTGAACCAGGAAAATGAGATTTAAGGCCGCACTCACCCCTCGCAAGGGAAGACCTCAAACCATTGGGTTCGGAATGGTCCCTTACTTATGTCACTTGTAATAAAATGATTTGTGCAATAATTCAACCAAGCCTAAGCAACATATTTCCAAGGATAATTCTACTGTTAAGTTCACATGCAAGAAAGTAATCATCATAACGGCAAACATGCAATATCACACGGCAATCTCATGAACATACTTCGATCATATAATGCGAAAAGCAAAGAACAACCTAAACGTAACGCAAAATAAATGGCTAATCATGCTTGAAAATGAACAGCTAAATGGGCTAAATCATGCTTGAATACCATCTCATGAACACATCAAATAAATAAATGCAGGAATTCAAATAACGAATAATAAATCAAAGCAACATAAAACAAAAGAATGTGCCGTTTACTCAAGCGGTACGTGGAGTTGTATCCCGAGTACAGATCATACTACCGTCCATTCGGAATCGGCTATGAAATTTATGTCTGGGTTTCCATCCGATATACCGGGAGAGTTGACACATCTTTCATTTTATTCCAAGGCCACAACATACAATATTTTGTAATACATGAATACTTATCTACTCAAGGGCCACAACATGCATTTTAACATAATAATCATGCGAACAATACTCAATAAATAATAAAAATGAAACTGAAAACAAGTGTGAAAAATACCCTCAGGTCTAACCTTTTTATGTCGACTTTCGGACTCGCGTTTCACGGCCGTCGGAAGAGATATCACTCCGCAACTCTTCCGGTTCACTGGATTAACGTCTTAGCTCGCTGTTTCGCTGCTCAAGCTACTGTTTTTGCTCCGTTTTGCTGCTGTTTTTGCTGTATTTTCTGCTCACTGTTTCAGGTCACTGTTTGGTGTTTTAATGGACTGTTTTGGGTGATTTGGAGGGCTAATTGGGTGTGACTTTTAAGGGCTTTGAGGGGGGACTTTATGCAGTTTTTTAGTTCAGTTTTAAGGTGATTTTAGGGCTGTTTTATGGGTTAAAATCGAAAAATAAAACTGGGCAGAATGGGCAGTGATGTGCGGCAGTTTTAGGGGGAGTGAAGGGCGTTTTTTGTGACTGTTTTGGTGTGCAGTGGGGGGGGGGGGCAGTGTTTGGGGCTGTTTTGTGCGACTTTAGGACTGTATTTGAGGCTTATTTTGGTGTGGATTAGGGCTGTGAAAGGTGGCTAAAGATGCGGCAAAGGGGGCTGTCTAAGGGATGGGTATTCGGTGGTGAGAGTGGAGGAGATGGAGATAAATTTTGTTGCTTCTTTCTTGGTGTGTGCGTGAATGTGTGCTAGGGTGTATGGGCGTGAATTCCAATTGTGTGAAGGGAGTGCATGTCTTGGTTAGGGGTTGTTTATATAGAGAAGGGTTAGGGTTTCCCCTTGTCTCACAAGGAAAATATTGGATTTGGTGTCAAACAAGGAAAGGATTTGATTGATTGGGGGGACAAAATTTGGTGAATTAGGAAGGTTGAATATTTGATTGGTGTTAATTAGGCATTTAATTTGTTAGATTAGGAAGTCAATATTTTTAATTGGTTATGATTGATTTTAATTAGGCATAATATTTCTTTAATTTAGTATATAATATTTTGGATTAGGAAGTTACAATATTTTAATTTGGTATAATTATATTTTATGTCTTATTTAATTTGGTAAATGGTTTAATTATTTTATTTAATTCAATTACATTATTTAATTAATATTTAATTTAATTTGGGTGTATTTTAGGGTGATGGGCGTGTGGGCCTAGGTGGTGGTGGTGTGGGCTTTGTCTTGGTGGGTTAGGTGTTGTGTTGGTTTGGTGAGTGGGTTTGGGCCAAGATCAAAAGGTTCTGGGTTTTTTAGGCCAAAGTTGCTTTAAAACGGAGGTCCAACGAGCGAGCTTGGAGCTAAACATGTGGATAAAATTTAATGAAATGCAGATTCCCTTCTGACAACTGTTTCCCGCAATATCTTTAACTAAAAAGGTAGTGCCTCCAACTGAGACTCATCATCGGGTTTCACATGCAAAAATGCAATGCCTACAGTCGCCCCCACTTTGATGGGACTTGTGCAGTGTGTGACTTTGAACAATCCTATCAAAGTTATGCAATGCATTTTCACTTACCTGGCTCGCCAACTGCCACTTGTCTTGCCATGCTGAGTTGAGTTGATTTTGTTATGAGGTGGTCCATTCTTGAACCGGTTTGATGAGAGGTGGTCCATTCTTGAATCGTTACTGTGAGGCGGTCCATTCCCGAACCGTGCTCCATTCTCGGATTGCCATTCTCGAACCTTGTTCCATTCTCGGATTGCCATTCTCGGCTAGTTCATTCTCGAACCTTACTCCATTCTTGGATTGCCATTCTCGGCTTGTTCATTCCCGAACTGTGTTCCATTCTTGGAGTGCCATTTCCGGCTTGTTCATTCCCGAACTGTGTTTCCATTCTTGGAGTACCATTCCCGGCTTGTTCATTCCCGAACTGTGTTTCCATTCTTGGAGTGTCATTCCCGGCTTGTTCATTCCCGAACTGTGCTTCCATTCTTGGAGTGCCATTCTCGGCTTTTTCATTCCCGAACTGTGTTTCCATTCTTGGAGTGCCATTCTCGGCTTGTTAATTCCCGAACTGTGTTTCCATTCTTGGAGTGCCATTCCCTGCTTGTTCATTCCCGAACTGTGTTTCCATTCTTGGAGTGCCATTCCTGGCTTGTTGATTCCCGAACTGTGTTTCCATTCTTGGAGTTCCATTCCCGGCTTGTTCATTCCCGAACCGTGCTTCCATTCTTGGAGTGCCATTCCCGGCTTGTTCATTCCCGAACTGTGTTTCCATTCTTGGAGTGCCATTCCCGGCTTGTTCATTCTCGAACTAATTTTCCACTCTTGGAGTGCCATTCTCGACTTATTCATTCCCGAACTGTGCTTCCATTCTTGGAGTGCCATTCCCGGCTTGTTCATTCCCGAACTGTGTTTCCATTCTTGGAGTGCCATTCCTGGCTTGTTCATTCCTGAACTGTTTTTCCATTCTTGGAGTGTCATTCCCGGCAAGACCGCTACTGATAAAGATATGGGCCTCGCCCCCAGAGTGTCATACCTGGCAAGACTAATACTGATAAAGATGTGAGCCTCACCCCCAGAGTGCCATATCTGACAAGACTGATACTGGTAATGATGTGGGCCTCGCCCTCAGAGTGCCATACCCGGCAATACTGATGCTGATAATGATGTGTGCCTCACCCCAAACTGGTACTGATGTGGGCCTCGCCCCAACATTGTTACCGATGTGGGCCTCGCCCCAAATTAATACTGATATGGGCCTCAACCCTGGGACTCATCCCTAAGACTGGTACTGATTCGGGCCTCGGCCCTAAAACTGATGTGGGCATCGCCCCAGATTGATACTGATATGGGCCTCAACCCTGGGATTATTACCCGAATCCGATACTGTGCTTTTCACCATTTCTGATTAGCTTGTTCTTTGCCGCTTTCTCTTTTCTTCTTCAAAACCTGCGAATACAAAACAAACACAAAACAAATGCCAAAATATGTTACGTGTATGCATGCATGCATGAGTGTGCTCCATTTTGTAGTGCCATTTTCGGTATTTACTACGTGTGCTCCATTTTAGAGCGCCATTTTCGGCATTTGTTATGTGTGCTCCATTTTGGAGCGCCATTTTCGGCAACTGTTATGGTAGCGGTCCATTTCTGAACCGTGCTGTACGAGAATGTGGCTCATTTTTGAGCCGTTACTTGATGAGGTGGTCTTTGCCGCTACAATCTTGCGAATACAAAACAAAAATTGTATGTATATGATATGTATGCATGTATGTATGGATGCATGATGCTGATGTGGGCCTCGCCCCCAATTGATACTGATATGGGCCTCGCCCCCAGACTGATACTGTTATAGGCCTCGCCCCCAACTGATACTGATATGTGCCTCAACCTTGGGACTCATCCCTAAGACTGCTGACATTGTACTGTTGCTGCTTCTGGTTGGCTTGTATTTGACGCTTTCTCTTTTTCTCCTCTGAAACCTGTTATTACAAAACAGAACAAACACGAAAAGGAATGCAGGATACGTTACGTGTATGCATGCATGCGTGAATGAGTTTCCCATCCCTTTGGGTTACGTCTTCTGCTAATTCTCTTGGCGGCTGCTTGGTCTTTTGACAAGTCTGCCATCTTCCTTAACCAACAGGTATCTATGATGGCTTTCAAGACAAAATGGGGTTAACATGGTGCATGTATGCATGAGGTGCATGTGATGCATGAGATGTATGCGATATAAGAAATATATCAACTCATTAAAATTTCACACAAATCGGCCCATCATCATTTTAGAAGCTTTTGGGCTAACTGTCATATAGGAGTGAACTCATCCCAGTTTAAATGGCCCAACAAGTTCACATCTCATGGCAAGAAGTCCAACCGTATCCAAATGATAACGTTCCTAAACACAAACATATAATGGTCCATTGGCGTTTTAGAAGCTTTTGGCCCAATCATCATAAGATACGTTATTGTCCCAATTTAAATGGCCCAACAAGCCCATATCTCATGACAAAAGGTCCGAATGGATCCAAATGACAACGTTCCCAAACACAAGCATATAATAGATAATCCAGTCATAAAGCAACAATTTCTACAGAGCGGCCCATCGACATTTCAGAAGCTTTTGGCCCAATTGTCATAGGATGCGAACTCGTCCTAGTTTAAATGGCCCAACAAGTTCGCATTTCTGACAAGAAGCCTAACTGCATCCAAATGAGGATGGTCCACAAACACGAGGAAATAGTTGCTATAGGTCATACAACACCGGTCTACGTGTGGGTTCGCAAGGGTGTAGACAAAGGCTCTCACCGGCGAAGGATGGCCCACAACTAGGTCTCCCCACTCAAGGGTTCGAGTGACCAAGTGAGCGCACCCTTTTTTATACACTAAGGTACGTGCCAACGAGCTATGGTGCGTGACTGACTGTCAAATGGACTTCCCGTTGTAGATTCCCCAGAGGGAGGGTGGAGCGAGGCTCACTTAAATACCCAAGCCTCTTAGGCTCTTATCGCTTGGTGTCAGGAATAAACAACGAGTCCTCCAAATTTTTCCATCACAATAGGCTACGAGTAGATGGCTATCTAGTGCCTTCACAGCTTTTCCTTCTAGAAAGGTAGTGAGTGAAGGAAGACACCAAACCATTACCTAGCCTCAAAATGCCTTTGATTAAACCTCTTTTAACTCACAGTAGACACAGTTAATTAAAGCACAAATCATAATATTACAATACATCATTTTGGGGCCGATTCTCTATCCCCAGTGGAGTCGCCAGACTGTGGGAACACAAACTGGGCGATGCATGCTGTGCTAGGCTCAAGACCTAGTTGGGAGTACGGAGTAGCCCGCGGGGGACTAAACCGGAGAATAATGGAGTCGCCACCCGGTGTGAACCGGGAAAATGAGATTTAAGGCCGCACTCACCCCTCGCAAGGGAAGACCTCAAACCGTTGGGTTCGGAATGGTCCCTTACTTATGTCACTTGTAATAAAATGATTTGTGCAATAATTCAACCAAGCCTAAGCAACATATTTCCAAGGATAATTCTACTTTTAAGTTCACATGCTTGAAAGTAATCATCATAACGGCAAACATGCAATATCACACGGCAATCTCATGAACATACTTCGATCATATAATGCGAAAAGCAAAGAACAACCTATACGTAACGCAAAATAAATGGCTAATCATGCTTGAAAATGAACAGCTAAATGGGCTAAATCATGCTTGAATACCACCTCATGAACACATCAAATAAATAAATGCAGGAATTCAAATAACGAATAATAAATCAAAGCAACATAAAACAAAAGAATGTGCCGTTTACTCAAGCGGTACGTGGAGTTGTATCCCGAGTACAGATCATACAACCGTCCATTCGGAATCGGCTATGAAATTTATGTCTGGGTTTCCATCCGATATACCGGGAGAGTTGACACATCTTTCATTTTATTCCAAGGCCACAACATACAATATTTTGTAATACATGAATACTTATCTACTCAAGGGCCACAACATGCATTTTAACATAATAATCATGCGAACAATACTCAATAAATAATAAAAATGAAACTGAAAACGAGTGTGAAAAATACCCTCAGGTCTAACCTTTTTATGTCGACTTTCGGACTCGCGTTTCACGGCCGTCGGAAGAGATATCACTCCGCAACTCTTCCGGTTCACTGGATTAACGTCTTAGCTCGCTGTTTCGCTGCTCAAGCTACTGTTTTTGCTCCGTTTTGCTGCTGTTTTTGCTGTATTTTCTGCTCACTGTTTCAGGTCACTGTTTGGTGTTTTAATGGACTGTTTTGGGTGATTTGGAGGGCTAATTGGGTGCGACTTTTAAGGGCTTTGAGGGGGGACTTTATGCAGTTTTTTAGTTCAGTTTTAAGGTGATTTTAGGGCTGTTTTATGGGTTAAAATCGAAAAATAAAACTGGGCAGAATGGGCAGTGATGTGCGGCAGTTTTAGGGGGAGTGAAGGGCGTTTTTTGTGACTGTTTTGGTGTGCAGTGGGGGGGGGGGGGGCAGTGTTTGGGGCTGTTTTGTGCGACTTTAGGACTGTATTTGAGGCTTATTTTGGTGTGGATTAGGGCTGTGAAAGGTGGCTAAAGATGCGGCAAAGGGGGCTGTCTAAGGGATGGGTATTCGGTGGTGAGAGTGGAGGAGATGGAGATAAATTTTGTTGCTTCTTTCTTGGTGTGTGCGTGAATGTGTGCTAGGGTGTATGGGCGTGAATTCCAATTGTGTGAAGGGAGTGCATGTCTTGGTTAGGGGTTGTTTATATAGAGAAGGGTTAGGGTTTCCCCTTGTCTCACAAGGAAAATATTGGATTTGGTGTCAAACAAGGAAAGGATTTGATTGATTGGGGGGACAAAATTTGGTGAATTAGGAAGGTTGAATATTTGATTGGTGTTAATTAGGCATTTAATTTGTTAGATTAGGAAGTCAATATTTTTAATTGGTTATGATTGATTTTAATTAGGCATAATATTTCTTTAATTTAGTATATAATATTTTGGATTAGGAAGTTACAATATTTTAATTTGGTATAATTATATTTTATGTCTTATTTAATTTGGTAAATGGTTTAATTATTTTATTTAATTCAATTACATTATTTATTAATATTTAATTTAATTTGGGTGTATTTTAGGGTGATGGGCGTGTGGGCCTAGGTGGTGGTGGTGTGGGCTTTGTCTTGGTGGGTTAGGTGTTGTGTTGGTTTGGTGAGTGGGTTTGGGCCAAGATCAAAAGGTTCTGGGTTTTTTAGGCCAAAGGTGCTTTAAAACGGAGGTCCAACGAGCGAGCTTGGAGCTAAACATGTGGATAAAATTTAATGAAATGCCGATTCCCTTATGACAACCGTTTCCCGCAATATCCTTAACTAAAAAGGTAGTGCCTCCAACTGAGACTCATCATCGGTTTTCACATGCAAAAATGCAATGCCTACAGACTCCCAAACCAGTTGGCTTTAGGGCACTAGGTGTTAAAACACCCTTACAGACTTAATAACTCGGACCTCGGACATTTTTTTTTACTCCATTGCTTTTTGAGATGCTTCCTCCAATTAAACTAGAGCACTGAATATTACAAACTTTTCAATTTTAGCTCATGTCTGTATATTACTATGCATGTTGATAATACATGCTAACTGAGCATATGAAGATCCATTTTAGTCAGTATTATTGAGAATTCACAAATTAAATAATTCAAAAGGAAATAAACAAAAATTAACTTGTTACGAAATAGGTTTGAGATACGTCTCAGGAGTGAAAACTCATTACTCAGCTATCTCTTACCAATTTCACCTTTTTAGTCAAAATAAAAACACAAAAACGCAAAATATTTTTGTAAGTTTTGAAAATTTTTCATTTTTTTGTATTTTTTGAAAAATCTTGGACTAAAAATAAAAACAACACACAAACTAAAAATAAGGTACTGATCAACTAATTCCCTCCCCCAAACCTAAATGAGACATTGTCTCCAATGTCTTAAACAGTAGAAGAAGAGTTTAGAACGTAATACCTGGTTAGCTGAAATTCTACAGGAAATTAAAGGTTAAGATCCAGATTAATCCGGCGCCTCTTACCACGATCGTCCTCGGACCAATTTATCTTTGAAAGGATAGGGTCAATTTGTGGTTCATAGGCTAAGATTTGGTCAATTAGATCCGGAGCAGTTCTGGCAGTGAAGAGGAGTTCTTTCATAGGTTTTGACACGAACCTATTTCTCCGGGCATCATCAAGAAACACATAAAGAAAATCATAAAATCCTTTAACGTTGTATAGTCCAAGCGGTTTCTGGTGTATGTTCAGGTTTGCCCAAGATAACACTGTAAAAATTTCCTCCAATATACCCAAGCCACCTGGCAAAGCAATAAAAGCATCAGCACAATTAATCATTTCTACCAATCATTCAGACATACCTGGCACGATCAGTTTATCTCCGTTTGATGGTCCAATAAGATTTGCCTCCGCCAAGGGTTTTGGGATAATTCCCAAAATGTGACTGCCTCCTTCCTGTACGGCCTTTGAAACTATCCCCATTAGTCTAAGATTGCCTCCGCCATACACTAAGTGCATATTCCTTGCAGCTAAGACTCGACCCAATTCCTGTGCTGCTTCTACGTATTGTGGCTTAACACCAACACTAGTACCGTAAAACACACAGATGTTTTCAACTCGTCTTCTTGAAGTGGCTTCCATGTTTTACTCTGGATATCTTCAAAAGTGCTATGATGAGTTGAATTTATAACACCTGAAAAGGGTGAGTAAAATAATAGCACTAGTACCTTCCAAATGATAATTATTAGTTAAATAGTAAAATAAATCATGATAGTCAAAAAGGTCTTGATCCTGTCGGAGAAAATAACAAAACAAATTACAATTATTAGGAAAAGACAAAGAGATATAATATGTACAAGAAAAATAGTGGCTTGATTGACGTCTATGCGTCAAGGACAAGCTTCCCATCCAATTTTCTTATAAATTGGCAAACAAGATCTTTTTGAGTTAGATTCCCAAGACTTAACTGTTGTCTTTCTTTTTGAAATTGTGTATGTAATTTGCGAATGGCTATGTGAATATATCCACTAGGATGCGTCTCAAGAGTCGAAGATATATCATCTAAAGACTCCTTACTCAAGCCATCCCTAATGAATTTAATTTTGTCTTCGTGATTATCAGACACCATTCCTAAAGAACGACAATGAGTATTGTAATTCCAGCGTGCACATTTGTAACAAACACCCATTTGCTTAGCTCTACGTTTTTTTTGCATAGGTGCTTCTTCCAAAATCAGGTAGATGTTAAATAAAAGAGTCAGAAGACTCACCTGCCAATCGGACCCGTGCTTCAATTACCCAACGAATATCATTAGGAACACCATGGATCGTTAGTAGTCTCATCCATTCCAAGCGAGCTTTGTAGACTTTCATCAGAGAGTTTTGAGGGAGAGAAGGAAATTGCTTGTGAAGATTTGTGAGAACTTCTTCCATCCTGAAATGTCTTAAATCTGCAAAAACTAAACACACAAAATTAAATCACACCAAATCACAATATATACACAAATTGCATGGGTTGCCTCACTGCGAGCGCTAAGTTTAACGTCGTTAGCTAGACGTGACTTCTCGAACGTTAGGCTGGATCTGAAAGTGTGACACTTTCTTTTGTCGCTCAAATGATTCTCCCCAGTAGTGCTTGACACGCTGACTGTTAACCTTGAATGTTTCGTTGGTTTTGGGATCTAGTAACTCAACAGCTCCATATGGAAAAACCTGATTGATCACAAATGGACCTGACCACCTTGATTTCAACTTTCCAGGGAAAAGTTTCAACCTTGAGTTATACAACAGCACCTGCTTCCTTGGTTCCAACTGTCTGTACACTATTTTTCGGTCATGCAATTTCTTGGTCTTTTCTTTGTACAATCTGGCATTCTCATAAGCCTGTAGGCGAAATTCCTCCAATTCGTTGAGTTGGTGAAGTCTTTTCTCTCCTGCAGCTTATGAATCAAGATTCAACTTCTTTAATGCCTAGTACGCCTTG
>SKCR01030093.1:0-44543 GCA_019454045.1 Zanthoxylum bungeanum
TTTCATCTACTTAATTTCATGAAACATTTATCTTGATCTAGAACATAGGTGTTCATATTTTCTTCATGTAAGTTTCTATATGGCTTTATAGTAGTAGAAATCTTTCATTATCAACGGAAAGCCACATGAATCTTTCCTTATCAACAGAATCATACTTCATGTCCCTTAAAGTTAGCAGGTGAAAACACTTCTTGAGTAAGGACAAACACTTTAACTTTTTGCACAACAACTTTTACTCGAACGCACTTTGTACATAAGCATTTCTTTGATAGAAGTAGTTTACTGCAGAATCAATCTTAATAAAAAGTGCTTTCTACAAAAACATCTCCGAACACAACTTTAGTTTCTCCATAAGCAACCTCACTGGAAAGCGCTCTCAACTAAAGCAAAGCAACCTTACTCAAAAAGCACTTCCAATTACACCTATCAATCAACAGACTTCCAGATTCAAATACAACCCAGTACCCATTACACTCAAACCACTACAGAACTAGTTTCTAAAACACCCAAACAAAATCTTTTAGCAAAGAAAATACTAAAATAAATAGATAAGTAATTACCTGCAATCATGGCGAAGATTACGAACAAGAAGACTAGTGGACAAATCTCTCCCACGACCACCACCATAACGACCTCTAGGGCTAGGGCTCCGTCCTCTACGGCCGTTCCCACCACCACCCCTTGGCGGCGACGGCGTGTAACTTCTTCCCCTCATTTAGACCCAACAAACAAAAAGTCTAATCTGTACAGTTTCAATAATTACTACAGCTATTAGACAAATTATTATCATACCCAATCAATAAAACTTAAAAAAAAAAGCAAGTAAGAATTACCTGGAATTCAACTTAAGAGGACAAAAATGAGAAAAGGGTTTTGTGAGTTAGGGTTTGAGTCCTTTGAGGATATTTGGGAACTTACTAGACGGCGGTGCTTTTGGCTTTTCAGGGTTTTGTGTTTGCTCTGTAAAGAAAGAGTGACCGACCGCTAGGGTTAGCGATTTTTATGTAGACTCAACAACAAGGTCAAGGGTGTTTTTGGTATTATAAATAGCAAAAAAATAAATGTCTTTATTAATGTCTATTTAAGAAATAAATATATTGTTGTATTTTGCAAAAAACAACAAAAAAACTAATAATAAATAAATAAATTTGCAAAATAAACTTGATAACAAGAATAAAATATATAAAATACATTTCTATATAATTTAATTAAAAAAATTATTTTATTAAATTATTTACTTAAAAATTTGTAACTTAGTAAATATAAGCTATAAAAATATAAATTTATACAACGAATTATTAATTTTCAAATATTTATATTCATATGTTTAAAAATAAAAATGTAGTTTATGCATTCATATCTTCTTCTTTTTTATAAGTAATGATGTTGATGTATAATTCAATAAAAAAAAATAATGATGATGTGATATAAAAATTATATATTGTTAATAAAATATAGATAATATAAATAGATATATATTATTTTAATTAAATTGAATGAAACTCACTTTAATTATATTATTTTAATATATAAATAATTATTAATAACTCCAACCATTATTATTATAATAAAATAAAATAAAAAAATATAATATAATATAATAATATTTGAAAAATGATAAATCACACTTTTATATATAAGAAACTTAGAATTATATAGGTACCACAGCGTGCAAAAAATTATTATCAAACAAAATTCACTTTTTAATAAATTTTATACAATCCTGAGACGATAATTCCCTCATCTCTTCTTCTTCAATCGAAGCAATTATCTGAAACAATCTTAACCGCGGGTAACTACAATTTTTAAATATTTATTTTCGTAATTATTTCTAGTGCTACCGCTTAATTTCAATTCCTTTTAAGCTTAGATTTCGCGTGCTTTTATAATTTATACAGAATCTATTATCATTATCCATTTTGTTATAAAACTAACATTTAAATCTTTCGATTCCATCATTAATTTCGCCTTCCATCTCTTATTTGATTCTTTTTTTTTCCCTTTATTTGGATTTGAATCTTGAATTAGCTTTCTGGGTATGCTTCAAGTTTGTAGCTAATTCGGCACAAGTAGTTTTTATTATTTATTGGTTTAATTTTCTTGTCCACTTAATTAGCATCGATGAACAGTGATTAAGTTGTAAATCTTTATTCTTTCATGATTTAATTTTAATCTTTCAATTAGTGAAACAAACCCTTTTTTCCAATTTTTGGATATATGTTTAGTAAATGAATAATCCGAATATTTGCATATAAATATTTAGTATCATTGGTAAATTAGGGTTTTCTGGGCAAGCTGTTTGTGTTTGTTGAAATGCCTAAGTGGGGTTTAGTGATGAAATACTTAAGTGGGGTTTAGTGATTTCAGCTTGATGACCTAAAAGTAGTCATCTAGGTTTACTAATAGAAATAATCTGATTAACTTGAATATATACATATGGTTATTGAAGAGAATATTTGTTTTCAGCCCTTGGTTGAAGATTTTAGTTTGGTTAATTGACTCATTGATGGAAGAGCAGTTCATACTGAGAGTTCCGCCTTCAGTTGCTGAGCAGATAGATCGCCTTTTAAGCGAAAATGGGTCTTTAGAAGAGGAGAAATCATTGGATTTGTCATTTTCTGGTAAGAACGTGTTATTCTTTCTCTTGAAATGTTTGAATGATGCCAAGCAGTCTGTAAGGGAGCATTGAGAAATCAATGACAAGCAGAGAGAAGAAGAAATTGCATAAGTTAATCATTTCAATGACGTAGCGCTTTTAATTTTGATCTAATTTCCCTAACCCGTGGTTGCTGTAGATGCCTCAAGATAAATGAAAGATAATGGTGTAAATGTATTTCATTTTATTTTGCTTTGAACAAATTAGGGCTGGAGATGTTGTACTTACAACTTGAAGGGCCAATCTTTTTTCATGCATCATGCATATCTGCAGTCATTTTTTTTCTTTCCCCATAATTTTAACTCGGTAGAATAGAGGCAGTGAAAAAATCTTATATGTTATGTAGCTATTTCTGCATATATATTTTTTAAGCAGTGAAATCTGCCAAGAGATGAGTAAATAATGAGAGATTTTTTTAAGAATAGTATCATAGTATGTATAGTACTTAACATTGTTTCACCTATTGTCTTGACATATCTGTTAACTTGAATCTTTTTAAGAGGATGGAAGGAGCGGCACATTTGTCATAGGCGATGACCATTTTCCAGTATCTCTATTGGATCTTCCTTGTGTTGTGGAGTCATTCAAAACTTATGATGACTGTGCTCTAGTTAAAACTGCAGACATCGGCCAGGTAGAGTTCCTTGTAAAGATCCTCAATTTTTTATGTTGAAACACATGTTTACATCATTTTGAATGCAACTGTATGAACTGGTGTTATTGTGCAGATGATTATGGTTAGAGAGCCGGGTGACTCTACTCCAGATGTGGTGGAGTACAGACATGGTCTTACTTCTCCTATGAGAGATGCTCGCAAGCGAAGATTTCGGAGGGAGCCAGATCTGAATGTACAACTCTCTCGTTACTTTTTAACATGTTGTTGGTTTATTCCCCTCTTTTTCTGAAAAATAAATCAATAAAACATAACATAATGTCATCTTCCTGGATTGGGATCTAAAATTTGCCCACTAATGTGGTCTTGCCTTATTGAAGTTTGTAATAAGTGAAGACGCATACAAAGAATATAATTAGGAGCAATAGAGCTGTGCCCGTCTATTTTGTAGTTAGTAAAAAATTGGACCGTTACTAGGAAGTAATTTTGTTTTCAAAGCTTGAATTATTTTTAAAGTTTGGAGTGGCTTGTGTCACTATTTGCAGCATTAATTTACGTTTCCTTCCACCCAAATGTTTGACTGATTTTGGAAATGTTGCCTTTTGCAGCCCGAACTTGTACAGCGTGTTGAGAAAGATTTGGTGAACATCATGACCGGCGCAACAGTCGAAAGTGCAGATATCCTTAATTATATATCTAATTTCAGCTTAGTTGTTTAGCAATGGAAAAATGAAAATATGCTTTCCTTAAAGCAAATTCATGCGTTTTTTAAAGCCTAGATACCATCTGCATTATTGGTCAAAGATATATTTTCATGCTGTGGTTAGTGTTGAAGTAAAAATCACCATTCTTGATTGGGACATAGGGCATATTATATAATCTTATGATATTTTGTTGCATCAGGCATATCACTTTTAATTCTATATTCGTAAGATGTTCATTAACCCATCTGAGTCCATATTATCATTTAGGGAGTGATGGAATCCAAATGCTTTTATAGATTTAGTATTTATTGATTGAATGTTTTATGTGTCTTGTGTTATGGTTTGAGTATTCCTTGACTGAATGGGTTACGTCCTGAAGTGAATGAGCAAGAAGAAGAAGGTGATGGGAATGCACGTGATGCAAACAAGAAGGATGCACCTTCAGATGCACCAAAGCAGCCTGATATTGCAGAGGCTGGAGCTAACACTGGAGCACCTGAGAGAAGCGACTCCGATGAATCTGATGATTCAATGTAATTGCACATCTCATCTGTAACTTGATATTTAACTTACAATCTTGCAGTTTCAACATGATTGCTTTGTTTGGGTTGAGTTGAGTTCAAATATGGGTACAATTGAATTTTGTTCAACTCGAACTCATTTCAATAAACGGGTCAAGAATATCAACCCTAATAAGACTTATTTATTAAATGGATAACACGGCATACTTACCTATCAATACACCACCATCCTAAAGCTTTAAATTACAAATCTACTGATAAAGGTTGTGCCTAACGTGATTGTCTAAGTGTTAATTTATTATCTATTTGATTAATCTCTTCCTAAAAAATAAGGCATGCTAAGAAAAATTTTGGCGAACATCTTAAAACATTAATTAAAATTTCCATATGCTGCATGCCCAATTTATGGAAATAAATTCCAGATCTGATCTGATCTTCCATCTCCATAGTACTATCCCACTAGGGCTGCTGCTGCATTTAATTAACTCAATTTCATATATAAATTGTGCGCGTCCAAAGTGTGAATGCAAGCATTTTGTTTCAGATTTTCAGCTGCCATTGGTTCTGAGATTTTGATTTTTGAATGCAGAATCCAAGAAAGACATCCTGTCAAATGAAGGACAGCTTCATGATCTTTACAAGTTTGGTCACATGGGATCAGGCTCATTATACAGTGTAACATTTATGAAGATTTTGACTTGTATTTCTTTGAGAGAAAAATAAAAATCAATCTCATCATTATTCACAAGAGAAGATTTATTAGGGGATGTGATTAATCAATACATGGTTAACATCCATACACCGGTTGTATCTCTGTTAAAAATTGTATAAGAATGTATCATGTCAAATTTTACTAGAAATCGAAATGAAATTTTTTTTTTTTTTAAATCGTTGGAAATCTCACCGTCAAAACACCATTTTCAGGTTTAAGCGGAGCAAATAAAATTTTCGGCTACCTCAATATGAGATTCTAAACTCTACACCACCAAGTCACACCCGTCGATGACAAAATGAAAATTTTATATTAACAAGTAATTAAACACATAAAGATATAATACTGTGTGAAAAATGTAGGTGGAGGATTGTTAAGGTGTTTGACAGCAAAGAACATTATGTCAGATTCACACAAACTGTTCTGATACTACAAAGAAAATGAATCATGTTATATAATAATTTTAGGATCCAATAGTATCTTAACAAATGTCTCCTTATAAGAAAGGACGGTCCACGATATTTCTCTCATGACGGATTAAACACCAATTAAAAACATGCAGCAGTGGCAGCAGCAGCAAGCTTTATATATATATATATATATATATATATGAGCAACCAAAGAATCGAGGAAGCTTCCTTCAAGCTTGCGAAGATCAACCATGCATGCACATTTAATAATACAATACCAAAAAAAAAATGTCAATGCTAATGCTATCCATTTTGAGAAGCAGATGGTTGGTGGGTTTAATTAAATTGTATATATATGCATGCAGCGTGTAAGTAAAAAGATGCCAGCTTTTTTCTTACTAAACTTTTCAACTGCCAATTTGATTTCCCACCAAATTTATATTACAAAAACCCCTTGTTGTTGGTATAATAAATCCAAAAGATGGAGTCTATGTATAATTCTAAATTATCATAGTTGATATTTTTCAGGTTTTAGTATATTATTGTACATCATTTATTATAAATCGAGAGTTAAATTTGAGGTCAAAGATGTAGTCGAGTTGATTCTTAAACATAAAAAGCTTGTTACAACGGTAATACCTTTATACATTAAAATCATTTGTTCAAGCATTAATAAGAAATTTGAAAATCAAGCTTAGAAACTATATATCATGTGATTGGTCACATGCTTCTTAATTATGATACACTTATTTTCCATTATTTGTTTGATGAGGCTGGTGGGTTTTCTTTGGATCCGTATAATGATTTATAAACCATAATATAGCAGAAACATAATTAGCATTTTTAATTAGTCGAGTACTGAACATGTTTCTGTTTTGCTTAACGTATGAAGTACCTTTGTATTTGTACAAAATGGAAATATATATATACACACACACAATTACAAAACCTAAGCATATATATATATATATATATATATATATATATATATATATATATGCATCATAAACATAATAATTACACACTATTATATCAAGTCCCAAGGGTATGGCTTGGTAGTGTAGGGTTCGGTATCCCACGTTGAGATCCTAAATTCGAATTCAGATAGTGCGTTTCTTATAAGAGCTTGAGACAGTCGGATATTTTACATGCTCTGTTTAAGCCCGTAAAGGATGATTTGACGGTGAAATTTTCAACTATTCCAAAAAATTAAAAATAAATAATATGAACACAACTGAAAATACAGAAAACAATATGTTTCTGTTTTGTTTAATTTTGTATAGCTGTTGGTGTCCTCCCATTATTCAAGCCCTATTGTCATTGTGCACATACATGCATATTGGGTGTCCATTCGGTGGGTCGGGTCATTTTTTTGGGCCAACCGTACGGATCAAGTTATTAGTAGGTCTAATGATCAAGTCAGTGGATCGAAGACATAGACCTATTTTATAAAAATTAAATATTTAGGGATCAACAAATTAAAAATAATAAATAAATATTAAAAGTAATAAACATTCAATTAATGAATGTAATATTATTCAACCCTACATGCATGCACATTTTTTATTTAAAAAATGAAACAAGAACATGAAATAAGAGAAAACATGCCCAGAATGATTTGATTAATTCAACTACTAAACGTGTTTCTGCAATAATAAATTAATTGTTATAAATGTTTAACATCTAGCATGCACTTAAATTAATTAATTTCTACTTCAATTTCTTCACCTCTTACAATTAACAAAGTCAACCCAATTTTGGATTCAATTATAACAACTCAATATGGAAAATTAATTGATTGTGAAATAGCTAGTTGTGTTTTTAAAAAATTAAGCTATGTAAAATGTCGAACCACTACCAGTATAAGAAGAGGAAGTCAAAAGCTTTGGTTGGAGGAGACATGTAAATAAAATTTATAGCAACTTGTATCTTAATTATTGTGCTTAATTAATTGTATTTTTAAAATGAATCAAGATAACGAGCAATATCAAGAACTATAAAGATATTGTTTGCGCGATTTTTGTGCTCGAAGAAGAAAGATAAATGTGTAAGGTTCAAACCTTCTGAGACAAAGTCCCAATAAGGGGTGTTTGATTAAGTGAATAAGCCTCTAAGGGCGCAAATACACAAATTACAGTCTTAAAAGTTATAAAAAATAAAAGATAAAAAAAAATATTTGTTTGAGTCTTCATTTGATCGGGGGCTCTTCTCTCTGTATGAGTGAGCTTTTATAGTGAAGCTTGTAAACAGCTTGGGCAGTTCCAGTATCTCCCTGCAGCTGTTGGATCGTGTCTTTAACCGTTGAGCTGTGCGTCTCAACTGCTTGATCGTGGAGGGTGATAAGATTCCATAATCAAGATAATTGAAGGGAGAAAATCAAGGAATATCTTTTTTGAATCCTTTGTAATTATATCTTTTATCTAGTAGTTAATCTCTTTCCTATTTCAAATTTCAATCATTGTGTATTTATAGTACTAAATGTCATTGTAAATAATAAGAGAAAATATATTCTTCTTCAACTTGTCCTCTTCAATTCAACATGGTATCAGAGCCCAGATCTCTTCTCTAATTTTTTTTTTTCTCCACAATCTCCAACCTCCGTTCCAATGGCCTCCGACGGTACCCAAAATGTCATCCCCAACACCCAAGAACCTACAAAACCTTTGATCATAGTTGCCATCCACAACTCAATCAAACTCACATCAACAAATTATCTCTCCTGGAAAACCCAAATTGAAGCCATTCTCATCGGCTACGATTTACAAAAACACATTGATGAAAATCATCAAACCCCACAACGCACCGTCACCACCAATAATGTCACTTCACCAAATCCCGAATATCATACTTGGCTACGCCAAGACAAACTGATCTTTGCAGCTCTGGTCGGCACCCTATCACCATCGCTAGTCCCTCTCATCACCCAATCCACCACCACCTATGAAGTCTGGCAAACACTAGCCAACACTATGCCCGTCCATCTCGGGGTCACATCAAACAACTCAAAGATCATCTTAAACACATCACCAAAGGCCCTAAAACCATTACCGAATACATGCAATTCATCAAAACCACAGCCGATCAACTTGCCGCCCTGGTAAACCTCTTGACCATGAAGATCTAATTGAAAAAGTACTTGACGGCCTTGACGATAACTATCAGTCCATCATCGACTCTGTCAATGGCCGTGATTCCACTATTCTCTTTGATGAACTCCATGAAAAACTCATCAACAAGGAGCTATCTATCCGCAACAAGACCAGCTCCCTTTCCCACCCGGCTTCCGCACATCCCACCAATGTTCGCACCTACTACCGACCTCATCCTAACAACACTGCCCAGACTGGTCGGTTTGCACCACCACACAAACCCCCAACTCCCCAGAAACTCTATCACAAAACACCAGAACCGACCGACCTCCTCCTCGACCCTTTCTTGGTCGGTGCCAATGGTGCCGCAACCAAGGCCATGTGGTCTCTCAATGCCCTCTCTTCCGCCAAAACTTCCCAGGTGCGCAACCCCCAACCAGGCCGACCAACTCGCCCAGCCCTCGCCCGACCAATCCCTGGCAATATCAAGCAAATGTTACCACCCACCCTTCAACCAACCCTGCCTGGCTTCTCGACAGTGGAGCCTCACATCATGTCACTACTGATCTCAACAACCTTGCTCTCCACCACCCTTATGACGGCACGGATGAAATAATGATTGGTGACGGCACTGCACTCCCCATTTCCCACCATGGTTCTACCTCTCTTAATACTTTAACTAACTCCTTTACATTATCTAATGTGTTATATGTTCCCCATATGAAACGTAATCCCATCTCCATTTCTCAATTTGCAAGTCCAACAACACTTCCATTGAGTTCTTACCATCTTATTTTCATGTGAAGGATCTTCGCACGGGGGCAATTCTGTTACAAGGTCGGACTAACGATGGTGTATACGAATGGCCGACCTCCCCCACTCAGTCGCCTCCAATCGCCTTTTCAAGTGTCAGCACCTCTGTACCTGAGTGGCATCATCGGCTCGGGCATCCCTCGTCGTCCATCTTTAAACGAATCCTGTCTTCATTTAATTCTGCTGTTTCTATTTCCTCTCTATCAAATTTTCATTGTAATGCTTGCCAATGCAATAAAAGTCACAAATTACCGTTCTCTCTCCTCTACTCTCACTACATCTGCACCTCTTGAAGTTATATATACAGATTTATGGACTTCCCCGGTCTACTCCTTCGATAACTTCAAATACTACATATCTTTATCGACCATTTCACCAAATACATATGGCTCTTTCCCATAAAAAGAAAATCTGACACCCGTGATGTCTTTGTGCGCTTCAACGGCACTAGTCGAAAAATTCTTCCAACGCCCTATCATATCACTCTACTCTGACAATGGGGGGGATCCAAGCTCTCTCTTCCTTCTTAACATTCCATGGGGTCTCCATCTCACTTCCTCCCCTCCTCATACTCCTGAACACAATGGGTACTCTGAACGTCGTCATCGACATATCGTCGAGACAGGTCTTTCTCTTCTTACTCACTCCTCCATGCCTCTCTCATATTGGCCATTTGCACTCTCCACTGCTGTCTATCTCATAAATCGCATGCCTACACCAACCTTAAACCAAAACTCTCCTTATCTCAAACTCTTCGGTCATTTACCGAACTACTCGAAACTTCGCAGCTTTGGCTGTCTCTGTTACCCTTGGCTCCGTCCTTACACATCTCACAAACTCGAGTCTCGGTCCTCTCCCTGTGTCTTCGTCGGATATTCTCTCACTCAGCGGGCTTTTCTATGTCTCGAGCCGTCCACCAATCGGCTTTACACCTCTCGACATGTCCGCTTCGTTGAGACACTTTTTCCTTTTGCCACCTATCCTGTGTCCACTTCTCGTGCCACTCCTCACACCATATCTGAATGGTGTTCCATGACATTACCGGTACTGGAGTCACCCTTGCAGAATACCGACCATCACCCCCACAAAATTCCGCACCACTCAATCCCCATATCCAATCCAGGGCATCCTCATCTATTACCAATCAAACCAGTCCTGGCCGACCACATACACGGCCTGAATTACCACACCTAGCCAATCACTCAAACATCAACCGACCCCAACTACATCCAAGTCAACCACCCCCTCGCCACAACCCACGGTCCAACCGACCTCATACAACCAGCCCGATCACAACCCAACCCAACTACACAGCCCACGACCCTCCACCTGCTCAATCCCGACCACCAACGAACACCGACCACACCAACACATACCAACCACTAGACCACTCAACTACAACACCCGTGACCGACCACCCAAACACCGACCCAACACATGAACACTCAACCACACCCACCGAGACCGACCACACTACTACCAAACAACACTACATGAACCCTCAACTTCACCACCCATACCCAACCACCCAATAACTGACCACCCCCATGCACCCTCCATCTCACCCCGTGTCATTGTCACACGTTCCAAAAACAACCTCCACAAACCAATACAAAAACTTAACCTCCACGCCCAGCTTCAGCAACCTAATCTAGAACCCAACACCATTACCCAAGCCCTCAAGGACCCTAAGTGGCGCCATGCTCTGTCAGAGGAGTACAATGCTCTTCTTCATAATGGGACATGGGAACTAGTGCCACCCTGTCCCGACCAAAACCTGGTCGGCTGTAAGTGGATCTTTCGCACCAAATTTAATCCTAATGGTTCTATTGACAGGTACAAAGCTCGATTAGTTGCCAAGGGATTCCATCAAAGACCTGGCGTGGATTATTATGAAACCTTCAGTCCAGTCATCAAGCCGACCACAGTTCGGATTGTTCTCAGTCTTGCGGTTAGTCAAGGATGGTCTCTCCGACAACTTGACATCAACAATGCCTTTCTTCAAGGCACTCTCACTGAAGATGTTTATATGTCACAACCTTCGGGCTTCATTGATCGGGATCACCCCAATCACGTCTGCAAACTTCGCAAAGCCATCTACGGCCTCAAACAAGCTCCTCGAGCATGGTACCATGAACTGCGTCAATTTCTTCTACAGTCCGGCTTCACCAACTCAATGGCCGACACCTCACTGTTCATCTTCACCAACAACCAAACCACACTCTATCTCCTAGTCTATGTCGACGACATCATCATAACTGGAATGATGGCAACAGTTGCAACATCCGCCGATTCATAGACCAACTCTCTAAGCGCTTCTCACTCAAGGACCTTGGCCAACTTGCTTATTTCCTTGGGGTGGAGGTTACTAGCCACAATGATCTTTTCCTTAGTCAACGCAAGTACATTGCCGATCTGCTCACCAGAACCCACATGATTACCGCCAAGCCAGCCTCAACTCCTCTGGCGACAAACCCGACACTCACGTTACAATCTGGATCTCCCTTACCTGATCCGACCGAGTACAGAACTATTGTCGGGAGCCTCCAGTATCTCTCACTCACTCGACCAGACATTGTTTATACTGTCAACAAACTTTCTCAGTTTATGCATCAACCGACCGATGAACATTGGCATGCAGTCAAGCGTCTACTACGATATCTCTGTGGCACTCTGGACCATGGCATATTTCTCCGCCGAAACTCCCCTCTCTCACTCCATGCCTTTTCCGACGCTGATTGGGCTGGCAACAAGGACTTCACTTCACCTCCACTGGTGCTTACATAGTTTATCTGGGTCATAATCCTATTTCCTGGAGCTCCAAGAAACAACGCTCTGTTGCACGCTCATCCACTGAGGCCGAGTACCGATCAGTGGCCTCCACTGCTGCCGAACTTAGATGGATTTGTGCTCTCCTTACTGAACTTGGTGTCACTCTCTCTCTCCAACCAGTAATCTACTGTGACAATGTTGGGGCAACCAATCTCTGCTCCAATCCTGTTTTCCACTCACGCATGAAACATGTCGCGCTTGACTACCACTTCATCCGAGAACAAGTTCAAAATGGTCTACTCCGGGTCTCCCACATCTCTGGAGCTGATCAACTAGCGGACGCTCTAACTAAACCGCTTGCTCGGTCTCCTTTCAATTCAATCAAGTCCAAGATCGGACTCTCTCCACGACCGTCCATCTTGCGGGGGCATGATAAGATTCCATAATCAAGATAATTGAAGGGAGAAAATCAAGGAATATCTTTTTTGAATCCTTTGTAATCATATCTTTTATCTAGTAGTTAATCTCTTTCCTATTTCAAATTTCAATCATTGTATATTTATAGTACTAAATGTCATTGTAAATAATAAGAGAAAATATATTCTTCTTCAACTTGTCCTCTTCAATTCAACAGAGGGAAAACTGCTTAACTGTTGTGGTCGTGGGATCAACTGCATTACGTGTTCTCGTTCTAATGTTTCGGTCGTCCTGGGTTCTTTTCGCTCTAATCTAGTGATCGCTCTTCCTTTCATCGCCCTTCTTGCCTTCGTCCTTCATTCTTCGTTCTAGGGCGATTTCGCTCCATGGTGGCATTTTTTTTCTTTTGCCAAAAGAAATATATGACGTGGGGTTTTTTTTTTTTTTTTTTTGCTCAATAAAAGTTTAATTTCTTTTAAAGCAATTTGATATATATAACTTTTTAGAGTATTAATAGCATTTCTTATTATAACTTCTAAAAAATTTCACTTGAATAAGATTGGTCGTAACAATATCAAAATAATTATCACAAACTTACTATTTTTAAAAATTAAAAAAATTGACATAAAAGATGTATGAATTAGCACATCAAGACATTGAGCTTAATTAATTATATTTTTAAAATGAAACAATTTTAATTATTTGACTCCAATCCTTAAATTCTTAATTTAACTCTTCATTCCATTAATCCATTATAAATTTATAACAAACAAAACCCACTTTATTTATATCACCAACCTATAAAGGCAAGATAAAATTTAATTTGTCAACATCAAAAATTTTGAGTGTTTTGTTGAAAATGATAACACAAAAACACACACTGACTTTTTATTTGTTTGGATTATAAATAAGAAACTTTATTTTTTGGGTCACTTTTTTGTCTCATGTTTTGACAACTGACTCAATAAATCTTTAGCTTCACTAACAAGCAATATTGACTCATTAAATCTTTCTGCTTCATTGACAAGCTGTAAATGGTGTGTGAATTTGTGAGACTTCATGACTTCAATAAGCTTGCTTAACAAGTTCTAATTAGACTTGAATGGGTAGTTGGTCAATATCTTATTTTTAGGTTTATAATAAAATAATAATAAATATCTTAATTTAATATTTGTTATACAACTTTTTTTTTATATATACATAAATTTAAAGTATTAATTTATAAGTCCAACATAATATTTTAAATTTTTTTTAGAAACGTTGGAAATCTCACCGTCAAACCACTTATTCCGGACTTAAGCGGAGTAGATAAAACCATCGGTTATCTCAGACTCTTATAAGAAATACACTCATTGTATTTGAACTCATAACCTCAGGGCTTAGGATGGGGTCGTGAGCCCTACACCACTAAGCCACGACTTTGGAGACAAGTCCAACATAACATACTATAACAATTATCATTTATTTAATGTCTATTTATGTGATCCCTACATTAAAGAAACACATTTATCCACTTTAAGAAAATATAAAAACTCTTATAATCCCGTACATTTGTATCTTAATAAAGAATCTCACTCTCGTATAATGTAATTATGAATATACACGACTAAAATCTTGAAACTCATATATCCATTTTTGTGAATTTCAAAGTCACCACATAATACAAAGTTTGTACTTTGTACCCAACCTTTTTATGTGAAGCGAAAAACAGAGCAGGAGGGGTCAACGCTTGCCAACGCGCAAACCCAGTACCTATTAAATTAATTAAATAGGGGATCAACCACCGTCCGTCCCGTCTTTAGGGAAAAAAATGGACGGTGATGGACAGCTCTTATGACGATGATGATAGATAGACTCTGATTTTGATTTTATTTTTCGTGGGCCACGTGTCGGTCTCTATCATAATATATTTACTTACGTAAGCCCATATCTCACTTCATATGTATTTACTAGTAAAACTTCAATTCTTTTGACCTTTGTTTATTGTTTTTTTTTTCCTTCCATAGTCATTTATAAAATCATTCATATCAGCTCATTTTGATTATAATAAATGTTGGTACGTGAATGACAAACATTTATATCGATCTTTTTGTTCGACACATTTAAATTTATCAAATATTTTAATTATTAGAATCGAGTTTTTTGTATCATCATTTTCCTAGCTAACAAATATATATATATATATAATATGAATGACTTACAAATGATTACATAATATAAAATTTTATCTTGATCGATTCTTTTAAAATAAAATTATATATTTAATAGTGTATCCGTTTTTTATGTACAATATCGACACGTGTGTGTATATATATGTGTATACATGTATCCTTACTATAACATATTATTTTTTTCAATAGCCTTATGTGTTTGTTATTTTTCATTCTTTGGGAACAAAAAAAAATATTGTGGTCCGTTTTATGAAGATGTGATTGTCATATCGAACTTTCAGAAATGAGAACACATTTATGGTATATATAAATACAAAGGAAATAAAAAATATGTGTATTTCCTGAAACTTTTTTTTGTTGATTCAATATAGTATTATAAAAAATATTATTATTTTACATTTATAAGATATTACATTAATTTATGTTATTAAAATTCTCAAAAAATAACACTATTAGTTGAAAAACAATTTAAAATTTAAAATCATAAAAATATTAAGTTAAAAAAAAATCATATAAAATTATTAGCTTCATAAGTAACTTTTCCATTAAATTAAAAAAAAAAATTGAAAAATGGTTGTGTTTTGGTGAACGGTGACTATGCGTGTGTGTGTACTGTGTACCAGCCAAATTAATTAAGAGGGCAAATCCGACAACGACCATCGTCAACAAAGTCAACATAGCAACGCTGACTTTTTCTTTCGATTATTTACGCAGGGCATTGTATTCCGTGCACCGCAGCAGTACGCCATACGATGCACATGCATTTTACTGCCGTCGGTGCTGCTGCCGCCAAAACAAAAACGCGTCTTTGTGGATTTTTTTAGTTCGTCGACTGTCAAAAAGGCGCAAACGGATACAGCTGGCATTATTTAATTCGCCCGCGTGCTCTCCAGCTCTGCTGCGGCGGTTATGCTATCACTTTTGTGATTTGACCATACGACACGTCGTTCGGTTCTGTTGAACCTTTGAAATTCAATATCCAATCTCTATTGTCTCATTAGAGAGTATCACTAGATATATTGAAATTTGTGGGGTTTGCAAAATCGATTTTTTTTTTTCGGCTTCATATTTTTTATTTACAATATTTAAATGTTATTTACAACTTATGTAATTCGAGGCAATCGTTATATTCATATATACAGTTTTTAAAACATTAGAAAAATATAAAAAAAGTAGACTTTATAAGAACAATATTCAAATCTTAAAAATATATATACCATCGCAATAGATTTTAATTGAACCTAATAGTAACTACAAATAATTACATTTCATTTTTCGGAAAAACTTGTTATAGTAACGTAAGGCGTGATTTGATATTGTATGATTTAGGATCTTACCTTGAGGTTCTAGGTTCGAATCCAATGAGTGCATTTATTGTAAGAACCTGTGACAGTCGAAGGTTTTACATGATCTGCTTAAACCTGAAATTGGTAGTTTGGCGGCGGTGTTTCCAATAATTCAAAAAAAAATACCTGATTTCTTATTCATAGTTTACAGTTAAACTTTTTTATTTCAATTTATTTTACTTAGGTTAAACATACTATTAAATTATTAAAGATTCTTAAAACTTGAAAGTATCTAAATGTGAAAAAAATACATTTTGGACTTGCAAACTTCCACATTAACAATCTAATTTACCTTTAAAAAAATAATAAACACCTTTGTTCTCACTCATGTAAAATAGTTTTGGTCCCTATAGATGTCAATGGGGTAATTTTTCTTAAAATATTCTTTAAAAATATTTACATTCGATAAATCGATACGAAATTGATTTTAAGAAAATATTTTGTACAATTTTCGACGTAAAAAGTCTTGCATAATGCAACAATACTACCTTAGAATATTACAACCCTCTATTCTCAATAAGGTTTGTTGACGGCTGATTTTGGTCTCAGGGTAATATGGGAATATCACTCCCGAGACTAATCCTCCCTCAATAGTGAATTTGTTTGGTTATGGGGGACCAAAGGCAAATTTAGCAAAAGACAGATAAATGCACCAATCGACAAGGAGATTTAACGTGGTTCGGCGGATCTTCGTCCGACCTACGTCCACGGGCACAAAAAATGATGATACTTTTATTACTCAAATACACTTCTCGGCTCTCTCTTTTGTTTACAAGTCTGATCGTAATGATCTTGATCTCCACTTTTTTCCTCCAACTTGTTCCCTTTATGCACACTCTACCCTTCTATTTATAATAGTGTAGAAATCATATTCCTATTTGTACAAGAATTTCCTAGTTGAAACAATTTCATTTTCCCATAAAGAATCATAGTCAAAACTATTCCCTTTTCCCATAAGGATTCCTAATTAAAACTACATTCACTTCTTTTATCCTATTTGGACACTGACTCATCAGTTTTCCCCATGAAAGTATGATAACTTATCTTCTAGAGCATATCCCGCCATATTCTCGGTCTTCATGAGGTCGGTCAAGATGGTCTATTGTACTGAGAGTGCTGCTGTCGACCTGATAATTTCTCGGTCATCCGATCTTTAAGTGGTCGGGTTACCGATCATAAAGTGCTCGGCTCCTCACTCATGTGGTCGGGTCGGTATTAATGATTTCGACCGAGAAGGGAATTACCCTTTTTACCCCTGCCGTACTCCTTAAATAACATAGTGCTTAAAAAACCCCATCAACATCTATCCCCTAGTTCTCGGTAACAACGAGTTTGCGAGTTGATGCCGGGAACTATAAAAAAAGATGGTGTGCCGATGAATCCGTCAGTGGTCACTCCAGGAACCGCAAAGAAAAATATATTGGCTGCAGATCTGGTCTTTCCTGCCACCTTCATGTGCTCAATCAACGAGGATCCCGATATCTACCCGTGGAGAAAATGCTTTTCATTTATGCTGATGACGATCGACTCGGTGGGACGTAACCCGACCCCGAGCTGAGAAGAACATTTGGCTGTCACCTCCCTATACCAATAAAGGGCTGACCATGGGGGTGATGCTCCGATCCCATGCCGATGATAAGTCTCTCGGTGGGACGTATCCCGACCCCGAGCTGAAGAAAGACTTGGCTCTGGGGGAATATTACATCATCAGTCCAAAGAAAACCGACTCGGTGGGACGTAACCCGAACCCGAGCTAAAAGAAAGACTTGGCACTGGGGGAATGTTACATCCCTAGTCCAAAGAAACCGACTCGGTGGGACGTAACCCGACCCCGAGCTAAAAGAAAGACTTGGCACTGGGGGAATGTTACATCCTCAGTCCAAAGAAAACCGACTCGGTGGGACGTAACCCGACCCTGAGCTAAAAGAAAGACTTTGCACTGGGGGAATGTTACATCCCCAGTCCAAAGAAGCCGACTCGGTGGGACGTAACCCGACCCCAAGCTGAATAAACCATAAGGCCTCGACAGAATAAAATCCAGCCCCGAGCCGAATAACCAAGCGGCCTCGGCGGAACGAAATCCAGCCCCGAGCCGAATAGAAACATCGATCTCGGCGGTAAAAGAGCAGACCCGAGTCGGAAAGAAACATCGATCTCGGCGGTACAAGAGCAGACCCGAGCCAGAAATAAACATCGGTCTTGGCGGTACAAGAGCAGACCCGAGCCGGAAAGAAACATCGGTCTCGGCGGTACAAGAGCAGACCGAGCCGGAAAGAAACATCGGTCTCGGCGGTACAAGAGTAGACCCGAGCCGGAAATAAACATCGGTCTCGGCGGTACAAGAGCAGACCCGAGATGGAAGTAAACATCGGTCTCGGCGGTACAAGAGCAGACCCGAGCCGGAAAGAAACATCGATCTCGGCGGTACAAGAGCAGACCCGAGCCGGAAATAAACATCGATCTCGGCGGTACAAGAGCAGACCCGAGCCGGAAATAAACACCGGTCTCGGCGGTACAAGAGCAGACCCGAGCCGGAAAGAAACATCGGTCTCGGCGGTACAAGAGCAGACCCGAGCCGGAAAGAAACATCGGTCTCGGCGGTACAAGAGCAGACCCGAGCCGGAAAGAAACATCGGTCTCGGCGGTACAAGTGTAGACCCGAGCCGTAAAACAAATATCAACAAAACGGACTCGGCGGTACAAGAGCAGACCCGAGCCGTAAAACAAATATCAAAATCATTGTGTGGGCCACAACAAACAAGCATAAATAAATGTCAGCCTAAGACAGAAGAAGTTTTACTCACATTTTTGGGATCCGTTGTCTTTCTTGCAACTCTACAAGGGTCACTACAAGTAAGGCTCTTCTTAATACATCATCTCTGCATCTCAGCATTCCACGCATCCGACCGGATGACTTTCGCTATCAACTTGGTCGTCCTTAAAAACCGAATGGTCTATGTACTCACTGAGATAGCCTTCTTTCACCAACTCTTCCACCTGTTCACGCAGGTCTCTGCACCCATTCGTGGCATGTCCCCTTACGTTATGGTAGATACAGTAAGCCCTACTATTTCCCTCCTCAATCGGGAACCTCCTCAAATTAGGCTCGGCCAACAGACCTTTATCCTGGATTTCCCAAACTATCTGGGCCATAGGTTTGTTCAGGGGGGTGTATACTGTCCTCCCCGCGACACGGTTGACTTGGACAGATGACTTTATCTCTTGAACATTACTACTCGGAGGTGTCGTTCTGAGTTTCTTCTGCTCCGGGACCGGTCTCCTCAAATTTCTGATCGAATCCCACTGATTGTCTGACCTGAGTATCTTAGCCTTTCGGGTGTCTACTCCCAGGACAATCTTTTTCTCCTCCTCTATTAAGATAAACTTTCTGGCCAACTCCAGGGCAGTGGCATAATCCGATACGTCTTGAATCCTCAGGTGAGTCCACAACTTCCCGACCTTCAGACCTCCCTTGAGACTTTCTAGCGCTTCCGAATACTCGTACGCTCCGACCTCGAGCACCAAATTGTGGTACCTTTCAATAAAATTCCTCAGGGGCTCAACATCCCCCTGCTTCATCAGTCTCAATTCTCCCACCATTTTCTTTGGGACGCATGCCCCTTTGAAGTGCCGAATAAATGACTTCCTGAGTTGTGCGAAGCTTCCGATGCTCCATGGGGCTAGACTTCTGAACCACAGAATGGCGAGATCCTCCCAAGGATAGGGGGAAAACTCTGCAAACGGCATCTCCTACTACTCATTGGACCTCCATTAATAGGACAAAATTATCAATATGAGACTTTGGATCTGAATGGCCTTTATAGGGCATCATGGATGGCATGTTGAAACGTCTTGAGAATTTTGCCGACCTTATTTTTTCTGTGAAGGGAGATTCAACCTCGTCGTCCCGAGCATCTGATGTATCAGTTTTGGGGTTTACTCCCCACTTGTCAATTTCTTTTCTTAACCAAGACTTTATACTGTCATCTGTGTCACTATGCCGCCTCCCGCGGCCTCCTTCGCGTCTGTCACCATGGGTCCGGCGTTCCTCATGACTTGAGACTTCCCATTCAGTTTCGCTATCCTTCATGTTTCCCCTTCTGGTATCGCGAGGGCCATCACAATATGAATCTGGCGACTGTCTCCCCTCTTTTTCTTCCCACGTATCCTCCGTTTGTAAATATTTCTCTACCACTACGGACCTCAATCCGTAGGGACCATTCCTCCTCGGTTCATCGTCATCACTCACATCTGCGACCCTTTTTCCTTCCGCTATTTCGCCTCTCCTCCGACTGGTTCCGGCTTCAAGTTTCTCATTATTCGTCTCTTCCATCCTCTCCAGTTTGTTCATCATGGATTTCAGAAGGATTTGATTTTCCTCCCTATCTTTCCTCATATTTTCCTCCATTTTCTCCATCCATTCTGCTGTTGAACTCCCCGATGACTGGCGATTTCCACCTTCTGCCATTGTCTTACCACGCGAGCTGCTTTTTGTTGAGTTCCCCACAGACGGCGCCAACTGTTGACGGCTGATTTTGGTCTCAGTGCAATATGGGAATATCACTCCCGAGACTAATCCTCCCTCAATAGTGAATTTGTTTGGTTATGGGGGACCAAAGGCAAATTTAGCAAAAGACAGATAAATGCACCAATCGACAAGGAGATTTAACGTGGTTTGCGGGATCTTCGTCCGACCTACGTCCACGGGCACAAAAATGATGATACTTTTATTACTCAAATACACTTCTCGGCTCTCTCTTTTGTTACAAGTCTGATCGTAATGATCTTGATCTCCACTTTTTCCTCCAACTTGTTCCCTTTATGCACACTCTACCCTTCTATTTATAATAGTGTAGAAATCATATTCCTATTGTACAAGAATTTCTAGTTGAAACAATTTCCTTTTCCCATAAAGAATCCTAGTCAAAACTATTCCATTTTCCCATAAGGATTCCTAATTAAAACTACATTCACTTCTTTTATCCTATTTGGACACTGACTCATCAGTTTTCCCCATGAAAGTAGGATAACTTATCTTCTGGAGCATATCCCGCCATATTCTCGGTCTTCATGAGGTCGGTCAAGATGGTCTTTTGTACTGAGAGTGCTGCTGTCGACCTGATAATTTCTCGGTCATCCGATCTTTAAGTGGTCGGGTTACCGATCATAAAGTGCTCGGCTCCTCACTCATGTGGTCGGGTCGGTATTAATGATTTCGACCGAGAAGGGAATTACCCTTTTTACCCCTGCCGTACTCCTTAAATAACATAGTGCTTAAAAAACCCCATCAACAAGGTTTTAATAATCTGCAATCTTAATATAATTGAGCAATGGTATCTAAAAAACTAATCAAAGAACCCTAATTTTTTAAAATAATAATAATAATAATTTTCAGCTTGTTTCAAGGGATCTGAGTGTCTGTGTGTTAGGTATGTTTGTATCAAAAATACAAGGCAATACCACGTGGTTGAATTGGAAGTTGACACGTGGACATTGATTAGCTTTAACCCCCAAAATCTTCTATCATTGTACGATGCAGAGTACCCATCTTCTCTAATTATTGCATGGAGATCTAAATTTGACAGTTGTAAGTGACGAGGTTTTGTCTTTAACTTTTCTAATTTCTTTTTCTTTTTTATTTGTAAAAAAAATCCTTAAAAAATTGCTTTCTAGTGTTTGAATTTGATGAGTTTCAAGTTCCAATTCATACAATTTATAGATTATTGATATGGGTCAATTTATCTATTTTTTTCACCATAAAATTTATAAATTTTTATATACATTCGATTTTTATTTTTTTTTATATGTTGAAAATCCCGCCGTCAAATTATCTGATCCGGACTTAAACGGAATAGATAAAAATTCTACATGCTCCAAACTCTTACAATTTGAACTTATGAATTGAGCAAACAAATCTTAAACGTTATGCTATCAAGCCACACCTCTTAGAGGTAGGCATGGCAATAAAACCCGGACCGGAAGGCCCGGATCTGGGATTAAAAAATCTAGACTCGGGTCTTAAAAATTTGGATCTGGGCGAATCCGAATCCGGACCCGGGTTCACACGGGTCCGGCCCGGATAGACGCGGATCCGAAAAAAAAATAAATATAATGAAAAATACAAAATAATATATATATATATATAATAATATAATATAATTAAAAAATATGAAAGAACTGAAATAAAACTAATAAAATTGACAACATACAAATATAAATATAAAATAATACAATTAAAAATTTAAAATTAAAAAAAAAATTTAGTAAACCGAATATCCGGATCCGGAACTGGATCCAGGATAACCAAATTGCTTCCGTACTTGGGTCCGGATCCATATTTTGCCAACCCTACTTAGGGGCACATATTCCAAAATTACTGTTACATATCTTAAATTATGTATGATATCAATAACAAAATTTTAAAATTCATTTAAAAAAAAAAAAAAAAATTGTAAAGAAAAATGGAAAGGGGCTATGTCACACATAGGTAGTGTGGCAATCCTAGCTACCTATATTTACTAGTATGTGTTTTACATTGGAACATGTGAGATTACAATTATGGTTTTTAGTTTTTATAAATATTTTAGAGGCGAGGTATATTATTCTTTAACTATGATAAAATAAAAACAAAAATATGTGGTGGCATAATAGATTATGGTCAAAATGTAACGATTTGATTACATGAGTTGCTTTTATTTTAGAGTTGATATCATCCTTAATCGAATATCTTAATTATTATTTACCATACAAAAAAATTAAAAGCAAAATAATAAAAAAATGTGTTGCTATTATAGAATATGGTCAAAGAAAAATGATACACTTACATACAATCTCACTAACAAAAACTACACCTCTCTCACTGTAGCTACAGTGATTACTGTAGCAATCACTGTAACTACAGTGAGAGTGGTGTAATTTTTGTTAGTGAGATTGTATGTGTGTATATCATTGCTCTATGGTCAAAATAACATTAGGTGTTTGGCTACACTTACAGTGTGTTATTTGTTAATTTGCTTAATTAGTTGTCTTCTAATTTACGTGGCAAAATTAATACCTTGTTATTATCATTGATTTTATATTGCATTGTGATTAGTAAATTGAGGTTGGCCTTAATTCGAGATTTATTCTAGTCTTTCAAATTGATTATTCTATTTTATTTATTGATATAATCATATTTGTTTTAATAATTAATAATGGTACAATCTCCGACTTTAAAGGTACATATATAATTATTCATTATCTTGAGATGAAAATTTACATATATAATTGATAATTTTATCCAAATAAAAATCGAATTCTATGAAATATAATCTCTTTTTACTCCTCAATATTTGTATGCTTCACACTAATTTATTTTTTTAATCATATGCTTTTTGTGTATACAATACTTTCGGACACATTCATTATTTTATACTCTAATCATTTAAAACTAATTACAATATGAATACTTTATAGTTACGCGTATAATGTACTTTACATATATAATAGTAAAATTTAGTCCATATTAATTTATAGAAGCATGAAGTGTAAATGCTAAAATGTGACACATAATGTTCACACATAATTTAATTTGATAATTTTGAGGATCAAACTATGGTAACTGTTTGTGATTAAACCATTTTGGTAATCTATAAGCAAATGGGTTTCATTATTATTATTATTATATTATATTATTATTATTATCTTAAATAATCAGTTTTTGTGCATGTCAGGCTGGAGACAAAAATCTGACTGTAGAGGTCTCTTAGGTTGTCTATTTTTAATTTATTGGAGAATAGTCTGGCTGGATTTACTTTACTTAATTATTTGAGCACATAAAAGATAAGAAGTCTTTTCCCCAAGACTTCAAGATGCTGTAAAAGAATTTTCGCAAAACGAAAATGTTTATCTTCGATTTTATTCTATCAGCCCTGATTGCTGAGACAAAAATCTGACTGTAGAGGTCTCTTAGGTTGTCTATTTTTAATTTATTGGAGAATAGTCTTGGCTGGATTTACTTTACTTAATTATTTGAGCACATAAAAGATTAAGAAGTCTTAATCATAATTAGTTAGTTACTGACATTACCGTATTGTGGAGCTTAAGCTTATAATTATTATCTAATTTTTAGTACTATTTTCGCGGTTAATTATATAATTGCGATAATTATCTGTAATATATATAATTACCAATTAAACTCTCTATATATAATTTTAAAATCCGACTCGGATGACCTATGATCATTATATGATCTCTTGTTCAAACTAAAGTTGTCTCAAATTCTTATAATAAATACACCATCTGGATTCGAATTAGATACTAACTACCGAGCCACACCTTTTAAGACTTTTCTTAATGACTCATTACAGATATATGCACATTTTAAAATAAGATTTGATTAGCTAGCTATACAACGTTGCTTAGCTATATTTTCATCAATAAATTATAATTGTAGCCTTAAAACATGACACATGTAGTAATGAACTATTAATCATTTAATTATATATACTTTAATCCTCATATTTATTATCCAAAAAAAGTTTTATTTCATTCTCTCTAATTTGTTTAAAAATAAAAAATCTTCTTTTTTTTTTTAAATTGAAGAAAATTGTTTGGAAAATTACAAACTTTGGTAGGACATGGGTGTTTATTAATTAGTGCAACAAAAAATGCATGCAACCAAACACAATCCCAACAAAATATCAAACACATCAATATTGATGTAATTAATATACTCTCAGAGAGATAATTTTTTTTTTTTTTTGAGAAACGATGGAAACCCCGCCACCAAACCACCCATTATGGGCTGCAGCGCAGGTAAAACCACCAGCTGTCCCAGGTTCTTAGAATAAGTGCACCCCTGGATTCGAATCCAGAACCTCAAGGTGAGATTCTGAACCCTACACCACCAAGCCACATCCATTGTGGACTCTTAGACATATAATATTTTTGCATAAATACCAACAATTAGCTAAAATAAGGGCTTATTAATTAACACTAAACAAGAGACAAGCAGCTTTTTAACTTATTAAATAATCACTTTTTGTTTTAAGCTGATCCAAGTCAGCTTGTGGGTCTTTCCTGAAGAATTCATGGAAGTTTCAACTTTTATTATTCACAAATTCAAATTTTGTTTTCAATCCAAATCAATCCAAATCAATATCACATGTGCAATTACATCATCAAAACAACTCAATTAATTATTATTAATTGGCCTCATAAATTTGTTAATCAACCAAAAAAATAATAATATGCTATACGATTAAGCTTGACTTAATATGTTAATTAATAATAAGATTATAAAGCTTGCAAGTTAAGCTACGGTACCGTTTACTTGGAGACGATAGAATTGTCTAATGACATAAGCCATTGCGAGTAATTAAGATTAAGTCAAAATCTTGTACTTGTTCAAAAACCATAAGGTATAATATTAGTAACTTTCAAAGCACATTTGCTATACAATCTAATTTTAACCTAACATATCCTTTGCATTTAAAGCTAACCTTAGCATTAATTTTGTTTATTTAAGAAAAGTTAATCATTAATAATAATACTTACAAATTTTTTTTTTTTTTTGTAAATTTTTATTGTATAAATTGAATTGACATCACTGTGGTTGTGAGATAAAAATATTTATGACCCATATGATTTATTTTAACCAATATAATTATGTCATATTAGTTTGTACAAAAATTATAACTCTATCACTACTCATTTATCATATCCATTTCATCAAATGGTATGTAAATTATAAATATACACAATTAGTTACACATATTAATTAAATCATAACACTTAAGACATAAAATTATACATATCAGTTTTGATAAAATGTAGTTAATAAAGAATAAAAATGATTTAGTGGATAATGTTGTTTAATTTATGTTGAGCAGCACTATATCATTAATTCATAACTTCAATCAATGTTATAAAATATGGTCATTATGTCGATGTGATTCATGAAATGACATTTCCAAAGCATGTGATTTGATAATTACATTGAGGTTTTAGGTTCGAATATATAGAATACGTTTCTTGTAAGAGTTTGTGACAGACGAAGATTTTACCCGCTTCACTTAAGCCTGAAAAAAATGATTTGACAGTGAGATTTCGAATGATTAAAAAAAGAGAGATTCATGAAATGACACAATTTTGGGAATTGTTTTTTTAATCAAAATGAGGGGATTTTTAGTAAATTATATATATTGAAAAAAAAAATACCCAGTGAGTAAAAAATACAAATTTTCCTAATAAATCAAAATAATTTAATAGATTTGTAAAATAAAAAAGAAAAAAAAAAAAGAAATTGACGGGTCAAAAATATGGGAAATAAGAACTAAGATTATATTACAGAGTCTACTCCACGAGGTTGGAAAAAAAAAACACTAATTTCATTTCCTCGTTGTTGTGTCTGAAACTCACATCACTTTATGTCCCTCTTAATTCTATATATAAACATAACTCATGTAACGAGGTTACCAACGGTAGATTTTTGCTAAGCTTGAATTTGCTCAAACTCTCACCTTCCATTTTTAGAAACAGGAACAAAAAAAGCAAAAAAAAAAAACTTCACCCCTTTAGACTCGGAATCCGTTTTCCATTTATAAGTTACAAATCTATCCTCAATTCAAGGTAATGCATGCAGCAAAATACTCTTTTGTTAATGTTTTGTGTTGGGTTGTGTTGTGTGTTTCCTTTATTTTATTTTATTTTATTTTATTTTTCATTTTTGGTTTGCTTCATGGAGAGTTGTTGCAAATGGTGAATATGCTTTATCTGTTTTCGTTGGTTTTGTTTTATTGGCATTGTTGGTTTCTTGGTGATGTTTTGTGAAATGGGTCACCTTGGTTTATTGTCTTTGATTTGATTAAGCTTTTCTGGTTTTTTTTTTTTTTTTTTTTTGTGTTTATGGGTTTTCTAGATCTTTGCTGTTTGTTTGATATAATTAATAAGCACCTCAGCATTATTACATGAATATTCTCCATTGGTTTGCTTAATGGCAGTAATTAGCTTGTTTCACTTGTCAAATTTGTATTTGATTCTAATTGAACTCTTGAGTAATGTAATAGATTTTGTGGATTCCTGTTTGTTTCTTCATTGATTTGTCATATGAAAATTGATCTAGTGTTTGGTAGATGGGAAAATGTTGTCCTTTTGGTTTGCTTGTTTCATTGGCGTATGAGTCGTTTGATGTATTGTATTTGTTGGTTGGTTTGTTTCAACAGGAATCTGAAACAGATAAGTGGAGATGGGAGTTTCAATCTCATGCCCATTTTCTGAATATAGTGATGTGGAAAGTAGGTTAGAATCAGTCATTGTAAAGTCCATTTGTTTTGGAGATGAGGAAGTGAAGACTCCTGTTCGATCCGTGAGCTTCAATAGTCGAGATATGGAACCAACAATATTGAAATCCTTAGGATGTGGGAAAATGGTGAAAGAAAGAACGGTTAGCTTTAAAGAAAGTGAATTGGAGGCAATGATATCTCGAACATCATCTTTATCAGCAGATAAAGAGAAGGATGAGTCCATCAGATCAATCAGAGTTAAGGTTAGCGAAATGGATAATCCATCTCCAAGATCAGATGATTCTATGGAAACAATCCAGAAATTTCCGATTTTGGATCCCAACAACCCCAAGCACGAAGCTGCTATAAAATTGCAGAAGGTATACAAAAGCTTCAGAACAAGGAGAAAGCTAGCCGATTGCGCAGTTCTTGTTGAGCAGAGCTGGTGTGTATAATTTGTTGATATTGCCAGCATTTTTCACAAATGATATGTTTTTAGCTTGTTCTAATGCAACAACTTGTATTTCTGTAGGTGGAAGCTCTTAGATTTCGCTGAACTCAAGCGAAGTTCTATATCATTCTTTGATATAGAGAAACATGAAACTGCCATTTCGCGTTGGTCAAGAGCCAGAACCAGAGCAGCCAAGGTAAATATCAAACAGATAGATGAATAATTTGTATAAAAGATTATTGTTTGTATCTGGTATCCAACTTTTTTTCTTGATTTTGCAGGTTGGAAAAGGTTTATCGAAGAATGACAGAGCACAAAAACTAGCCTTACAACACTGGCTTGAAGCAGTAAGTCATTCGGATTATTCTTAACCTTATAAGCAAACAAAGTTCACACGTATAATTTCTTTTCCATTTGCTCTTGCTGACTTAAATGCTTTATTTTAATGTTATACAGATTGACCCGCGGCATCGTTATGGACATAATCTACACTTCTATTATGACAAATGGCTTCATAGTCATAGTAGAGAACCCTTCTTTTACTGGTAAGACACTTTTATTGCCTTTTTTGCTTCACGGATATGAATTATGCCAAGAATTTAAAGTTGATAGTAAATTTACTGGTTTTGAAAATTCAGGCTGGATATAGGGGAAGGGAGGGAAGTAAATATTGTCGATAAATGCCCTCGATGGAAGCTTCATCAGCAGTGCATCAAGTATCTTGGTCCGGTGAGTCTCTATTTCTTTTCTTCATTATCCTTTATCGTAGTTTCAATAACATAGAATTTTACTTAAAAGTTGCTTTCAATCCACAGATGGAAAGGAAGCTTTATGAAGTTATTGTGAAGGATGAAAAATTCTTTTACAAGCAGTCAGGGTTGATCCTCGACACAAATGTAGATATTGACTCTAAGTGGATCTTTGTCCTAAGCACCACAAAGACCTTGTATGTTGGCAAAAAAAGGAAAGGAACTTTTCAGCATTCCAGTTTTTTGGCTGGAGGTGCCACAATGGCTGCTGGGAGATTAGTTGTTGAAAGCGGCGTGCTTAAGGTATAGTCCTTTTTGTTACTTTATCTCTACTATGCGTTTCTTGAACTTACAATTGTTTTCGAGTGCTCTTTAGATATTGGTTTTTAATGATGATTTGTTTTCTTTTCAACAGGCAGTTTGGCCTCACAGTGGTCATTATCGCCCTACGGAACAAAACTTCAATGACTTTGTCTCATTCCTTAAAGAGAACAATGTCGATCTCACCGACGTCAAGGTAAAAATATAAATATGTGAATTCTATTGTAATGCTATGAAATTTCCTCGATAGAGGGAAGTAAAAGAGCTTATTATGACACTGCCATCTTTGTGATGTATGCAGATGAGTCCAGTAGATGAAGAAGAATCCTCAGATGGTAAGCGAAGAAACAGTATGCATATTAGGAACAACTCGTCCGATGAGGACTTGGTTCAGGCCCTTGACGGGTTAGAGACTGAAGAGAACAGTGTCGAAGACTTGAGTCAAGATAAAACTGATTCAGCAAAGCACGGAACTACTCCTTCCAAGGAACTTCAAAAGTTAGACAGTTTCCAGAGTTTTAGTAGGAAATTGCCTAGTATTGAAGTACGGAGAAGTGAGTTTTTAGAAAGACCAGAGAGTGACAGTCCAGCTGTTAAGACGAGTAGCAACAACCCTTCAGCAGAATTTCCAATGGATGTTCACATATCTGTAGAAGGAGCATCTGCTTCTGAGCAGGAAATCACAAGTTCAAAGCAAGAGTTGTCAAATGAAGAAGAACCAATTCCTCAGGAAGCAATTCTCCAAAGGATAAATTCGCGTAAAGGAATGAATTCATATCAATTGGGGAAGCAGTTGTCTTGCAAATGGACAACAGGAGCAGGTCCCCGCATTGGCTGCGTAAGGGACTATCCAAGTCAGCTCCAGTTCCGAGCTTTGGAGCAGTTAAACCTGTCTCCAAAATATGCCGGCTATACCAGGTCGTCTCCTCACACAGTCAGCGGTTATAACCCACTGATGCCCCCACCGCTGCATCCTCACATGAAAATGGAAGCAACTGTAAGCTTACCAGTGCTGCGAAAAGAAAATTCGTTAACGTAAGTCATTCGCCAAATAGAACTCAGTCATCCCCATTAGTACATCAGTAGATGCTGTAGAATCATATTCTAAATGACCAATTCTTTTGTGTGAATAGAGAAGTTGGTAGGAATTCTTTCCATTCTTTTAAATTAAATTCATCTACAAGTTTTGTGAAAAATTTGTGTAACTTACATAGTACAAGGAAAAAAATCTGTAAAATTCTGTGGCTTTGATGCCTTTTCAATCCAAAAGAAAATATTCATTATTTCTTGTTAGAAATTCAAGCGCCTAAATTCACCAAAAAACTAATTTAAGAGTTGAGGGTTATCAAAAGTTTATATTTTGAGTTGGAATATATTCTCCATCACTTCCGGTAAGACGCATGTTGGTAATATGGACTCACTTATATATGAGTGTGACTCCAATATCATGTTCTCACTTTTCTTAGCCGATGTGAGATATTTTCTTCAACATTTTCAATATAGAATTTGGAGAAACTTTTTGCTGCAAGTAAAAGGCCTATGAATTTCTGCAATCATTTTAGAAAATTTACTAAACTTGGAATCACAAAATGGGCAAATTACATGAGAGCCAAGAGAGTGAAGGTTCTATTTTGGAGCCAAGTTGCTGAAGTTTCTTAATCAAATATTCAGTTATTGCTGGCCAAACAGAAGAGATAACTTTATGAATTTAAATACTTGAGCTGCCTTAAGCAGAAGCAACTTTGTCCATTTGAGCTGCTTTACAATTTGTAAGCATGTAATGTAAAATATTTTGAACAAGAAGTGGAATGCTTCTGTAGATCCTATAAAGTAAATCCAAAGAGCTCCTATAAAGTAAAAGGGGAAAGTATAAACCCTCAATGGAGTAAATCCAAAGAGCTCAAAGACAAGAAGTAGCAAGAAGAATGGCTTGTTGTTCAGTTTTTATAAGTGCTTGTCAAATTCTTCAACACAGTAGCTTCTTTGTCCTCTGGCATGGCACCAAATGCAAAAAGCTATTTTCCATGCAATTCCAAAGTCAGGAACAAAAAAAAAAAAAAAAAAAAAAGTAGAAGATGGCCCTCCACTACAATTTGTTTTTAAAAAGATCCACTTTCAAATTTTCAGACATAATTTTAAGCTAGTCCTAATTTTAGGCACCTTGATCATTATCCTATTAACATTCTAAAAATAATATTAATGAGTTAAATTTTTTTTTTTTTTTATCTAAAGAAAATAGAGAAAGTTATGAAATCAAGTCCAAGGCTTCAATATGGATAGCCCACTATTTATTATATTTCTTCAATTCATTCGTCTAATTCATTATTAAAAATAAAGAATTATTAACATTATTGGAAAAAATTCTTTCAATCTCAAAACACATTATTCATATCTCATGACATTATATTTTACTATAAATTAACATAATGACCTATCCATTAAATTAAGCGAAAAAAATAGTAGTATACTATACTATCACTCATTGAACCAGACCGATGATTGAGCCGGTGATATAAAAAATTCAATGGGTCACGGATTCGATCCGTTGAACCGTTTTCTAAAAAAATGATAAATCAGCCGACATCATAAATAATTTTATTTAATTAAAAATAATACTTTTTGATTTTTGATTTTAAAATTAAAAAAATTAAACCGGTCCAATCCGAATCACCGATTTTGACGGATTTTTTTACATGCCGATTTTTAATGATTAATCGGACCGAACTCATGACCGATTCACAATTCAACTGATTGTATTAACTGATACAATCCGATTTTAAAAACATAGCTATCACTCCCCTTCAGTTTTTTTTATTACACACCTTTTAAAGTTGTTACATTTTTTAATTTACGCTTTCAAATTTTAAAATAGTTCAAAAAATAAAATTTAAAAAGCAAGGCCCAACTCAAAAAAAATGAGATCCAAAATACTTGCACAAAATCCATAGTGGAGGAAAAAGAAATTTGAAAAGAACCTCGGTTCCTTGAAAAAGATATAATTTTTATTTTATTTTATTTTGTAACTTCTCACATTGTAGTTCTCAAATATACAATTTGTATAAAAAGTTGAACCAAAAAGCAGTGCTCTCATGTCTTTCTTTCCCGTGACTTTATATCCACCTCAAATATTCGCCGCACACCTCATCTCTTGCTATTGATACTCACTGGCTCTTTTTGTACTCGGTTTGGCACTTATTTGCTGCTGAAATGTGTGAAATTTTGCTTTCTCAGCTGATTTATGAGATACCCATCAAGCATTTTCATTGTAGGAGTGGTAAAGTTTGCTGCTTTAACAAGTTTTGTTTTGTTTTGATTGTGTTTCTATTTCTGGGTTTTGCATTTTGTGGTATTTGTGATGAGCTTGATATGGTTTCAGTGCCTCTTGGTTTTGAGATTTCTGGGTTTGATAGAAGCAAAACTTGGGTGTCTCAAAATGGAGTCTTTGCATTTGGCTTCTTGGATTCTAGTTCAAAATATAGTGATGGATTTGTTGTTGGGATTAGGTATAACTTTAAAGATAAAGTTGCTAATTTACCCATTTGGACTATTGGTGGTGGTCTGAGGGTTTCTGAGAACTCAACAATTAGACTTAATTTGGATGGTAGGTTGATTTTGTTTGAAAATCCTAGTGGTTTGATTGTTTGGAGTAGTAATACTTCTAGTTTAGGTGTTCAAAAAGCTACTTTATTGAACAATGGAAACTTAGTTTTAATGGGTAGTGATGATAATGTGCTTTGGGGGAGCTTTAATAGCCCCACAAACACTCTCCTTCCTGGCCAGTCTTTCCATTTTCCTCAAATCTTAAGAGCCCCTTCAACAAAATCTATCTCTAGTTATTACAATTTTGTTATACGCCGTTCCGGTGAGCTTGCTCTTGTGTGGGAAAGCAATGTTACTTACTGGAGGACTCATTTGAGCGCCTATGGCATGGTTAAGGAGTCGAGATTTGATTCTAGTGGTATTTTTGGGCTATTTGATGCTAGTAATAAGACAGTTTGGTCCATATCCAGTAAGGATTTTGGAGACTCTTCTGTGGTTTTAAGGCATCTTAGGATTGATTCCGATGGGAATTTAAGAATTTACTCATGGGATAATGTGGCTCATGTATGGAGAGTAGGGTGGCAAGCAGTTCAGAACCAGTGCGATGTTTTTGGTTCTTGTGGTTTGTATAGCATATGTGGGTACAATTCCACAGAACCTGTTTGTGAATGTCTATCTGAGACTTCTGTACATTGGGGAAATGACCTTCCTGCAGTGAATACAGCTAATACTGGGTGCAGAAAAATGGCGGATCTGGGGAACTGCGAGATGAATACGAGCATGATGGTTCTGAAGCAGACAGTTCTTTATGGTCTTTATCCTCCCCTAGATATCAATTTGATGCTTAGTGAGGAAGCCTGTAAGGAGTACTGCTCCAATGACTCTACTTGCATTGCAGTAACTTCAAAGAATGATGGTTCGGGACTTTGCACAATCAAAAGAACCAGCTTTATTAGTGGATATACGAACCCATCTACTCCTGCAACTTCTTTCTTGAAAGTGTGCTTGGTCCCTCAGGCGGTTTCTGCTCGAGGTGCTAATCCTCACAACAATCCCAATCCAATTCCTATATCATCTAAAGGATTAGCTGAACATGGAAGCGATGGTAAAACTTTCGTGGGATCTATTTCCTTGATTGTTTTGCTGACTGTCTCAGCTTTTTTTAGCATTGAGGTGTTTGTTTTTTGGGTTATATATCGGAGACGGAAAATTAAGGCTCAAACAAGGATCCCTTTTGGGAAAGATGCTCAAATGAACCCACATTACAGTGTTCTCATCAGACTGTCCTATGAAGAGGTGATAGAGCTGAGTGCCAACTTTGGAAATCAACTTGGCCCCTCTGTTTATAAATGTTTACTTCCCAGCAAAATGCCGGTAATTGCCAAGGTGCTGAATGTTGTAGCAACCGAGAAAGATTTCAGAATGGCGGTTTCTACCTTGGGTGCAATGCACCACCGGAATCTTGTGTCCATAAAGGGCTTCTGTTTTGAGCCTGAACATGCAATTCTGTTATATGAGTATATCCCAAATGGTTCTCTTGATAACTGGTTATTCAACATGGAGCAGGCTTGGATTGAAAGGAATTGGCAGCAGAGGCTTGATATTGCTCTTGGAGTTGCACGAGCCCTTGCTTATTTACACTTGGAATGCCAAACATGTGTTGCTCATGGGAATCTGAAGCTTGAAAATGTCATGCTTGATGACAAATTGGTTCCTAAGGTGACAGATTTCGGGCTTAAAAGCTTACTTGCAAAGGAGGCAGCTTCTTCTTCAGAGTCTCCATCAGAGAGAGATATTTACATGTTTGGGGAAATGTTGCTTCAAATTGTTACATGCAAGAGGGACATTGTAGGCAGCAATCTGCATGATTTTGTTAACAAGATGAATGGAGACCTGAATTCAGAGGAAAATAGGGTGTCTGAAGGAGTGGAAAGAGCTGCGAGGATAGCTTTATGGTGTATGCAAAACCAGCCATTTCTACGACCTTCCATTGGTGAAGTGGTTAAGGTACTAGAAGGTACGTTGTCCGTAGATAGGCCCCCATCAAATTTTGCTTTTGGAGAGGACCGGGTGGATGGGAATCTTAACTTAGATTCAAAGTAGATTCTTAGAAGAAATTGACTTTTTAGTAACAATGTGCTAACCATGTCAGTCTCCAGTCCACACCTCATGTTTTTGCTGTGAGAGTCTAGAAAATCTCCAGGAGCTCTTTTAATTTTTAATTTTTAATTTTTTAAGATTGAGCCCAAGAAATGTATAAATTTTGTACAATGTAGGCACTCTTAGCAGCCTTTTGCAAGTATTTTCAATGGTAGTTTCTTGAATAACATACCTAGATTTGTAAGCTGGTTTCAAAATTTCTCAAACTTCATCTGGCTCTGTCTATTCTTTCTTCTCTATATGCTACAGGTTGAAAGTATCCCATAATTGCAATTTATATCAAATCTCAAAATCAATAATAAAAAAAATTCAATTTTTTAGTCAATTGCTATAAAGAGAAAAATATCCAGACCATCTGAAAAGTTGATCCATGAGCACCCTTTCAGGTATAATCTCACTTGCCATTAGATAATCCAAGTGTTATTAAAAAAAAAAAAAAAACAGAAAACCGTTGAATTCATCTTCTTTCTCTCTCATTTTGACATTTGAGAGCCACACGCTCAAGTCCATTTCATACTTAAAACTCTGAAAACTCTCTAGTTTGGTCAGTGAAAGCTGCATGCAGCCTTGGAAGCTCTTGTATTACTATTATCCTCTGTTCCATCATTTGCAGTTGTCTCCACGCTCCAATACCCACTTCAGTTTTCTCATCATCTCACAATAGAAACGCATCAAATCATCCAAAGCTTGGACCGAAACACAAGAAGAGAAATTTGACTTGTTTTTGACAATATATAGTATCCGGTGAGTGATTTGCACAAGACAGTGTCGCATGCCAATAATATTTTGCATTTTAATTGGGGTTAAGTGTCGAAGCAGCACAGATTGGCTTTGATTTGATTCTTATGCACGTTCCAGTTTTTTTCCGGGTAATAGCAGATTGATATACTGAGCTTCCCATAAAAAAAAAAAAAAAGCTTCTGAATTAGGATTCATAAAAATATTCCACGCCACGGTGGATGTTAAATGTTAATTTCGATTCATTTGAGGGAGAATATATATTTCGAGGAATAGATATGATAGCTCATGTTTCTAGGCTTAATAAGAATATGTGAGATTTGTCTCTCAATTATAATTTAATTGGCTTAACTCTTGTGGTAAAAAAAAAAAAATCACGGTTCAAGTCTTGGGATATATAAAAAGGTGAGGAGCTGAGGATGCAAAGCATAAAAAGTGACTTATATTAGACCTTTTGTTGGAGTAAAAAAAAATATATATGAGATGGCGGAAAGTTAATTGAAAGCTTCACATGTATAGTTTTCTTAATATATATCCAAATTATCGTCAAAGGATTAGTAGCCCAATGGTAACTTATGACTCTTAAATGTCGAGGCACATAAGTTTGAACCGCTGCTGATGTAGTGAGGGTTCAATTATTCTTTTTTATAGTTTGTTCGGATTAGATGTAGATTTCTCTTGAATATTTATGAGAGTAGGCTTCCAAATTTTATATCGATATAGTTATGTGAATGTATTACAAATGTATGTTTTTTAGAATCTCAGTAAATAATATATTAAAAAAAAATCCAAATTGTCAAAGATCTTAATTTTTTTAAAGAAAACTTTCCTTACCATTCATATGGTTTAGTCCAATACTATTACATCATATAATTATTAATAAAATAAACATTCTGACTTCTTATTTCTTAATTTTATTTTAATTTTCCACACAATTCGATAGTCTTAAAATGATGCTATTTTTTTCCCATTCTTTTCTCTAATTTTGCCGCTTGTCAGCCCCACTTCACAAATCTGATTGCATCACAAATAATTATATAATGGGTAACGTGATTCTTACGCTTGCAAGTGCAAATGAGAATCGAATGGAAAACGTGACCCTCAAGCTTGCGAGGATACATTCAATAAGAACTGTGATTAAAGAAAATGGTTCAGGTTTTGAGGTGACATCTGATCCAGTGTCCGCCGCATCAGCTGAGCTGATCTTCTTTACAATATCAAATTATTAATTTTTTTTTTTTGAAAAGAAATCATATATAAAAGACTAAAGATTACCAGCAATAAAAGAGGGAATATGATCCCTTCACAATCCCTCAATTCGAGCACTGCAAGTATATCTTGCTACTCTATGAGCAGCAGAGTTACATAATCTTGGTACGAACTGGAAGTTAACCGAACCCAAAAGATGGACGACACTTTTAATTTCTCCAACAATCCAGCACACTTCTTTAAGCTAGAGATCTTCCCTGAAACTAAATTCACTACATTTTTGGCATCTGATTCAATAATAACGTTCGAGAGGCCCAATTCCTTCGCACACTCTACCCCAAACATAATAGCTTCTGCCTCTGCAATCTCCACATTTCCCTGAAATTTAGAACTTCTTGTCGCAACTGCTACTATCTCATGACATTGACTTTTAATAACCACGCCCAATCCAACTCTGCCTTCCTCCTTGTTCACAACAACGTCCACGTTTATTTTAGCCCAAGGTTCATGAGTAGGGGGCCGAACCGAGCCTATGTCTGCCTCACTGACCGCCACAGCACCAGCAGCTTCCTTCGCATAAGCACTCCAGAGTGCATCAGCCCTAAGCGCCAATGACCTACAGTCAGAGACCACACCTTGGAAGATTGCTTCATTTCTAGCTCCCCAAATGGTCCACATTAGCATAACACATTGCTCAAAATCCTTGATGCTTATGTTAGTAAAACACCAATGCAATAAATCCCCAAAGCTACCATTATCAGCCTTCATACATATCAGCTTCTGGGCAGGGAGCAGCCAGCAGCCCTTCGAGGCCTTACAAGTGAAGATAGCATGTTTCAACATTTCAATCTCTCTACCACACCTCTGACATCCTCCATCAATCTGAACTTTCTTCCTCTGAAGGTTGTCTGCAGTTGGAAGCCATCCACATAGGCCTTTCCATAGGAATATCATAACTTTTTCAGGCAACTATAAACTCCAAATTTCCCCCATAGATTATGCTCCAAGTGCGATGTTGAGCTCGCTTCCGCTGACTTCTCGCAGTTCGTTGCAAGATGGTAAGCCGACTTCACAGAGAACATTCCCCTCTTTTCAAAATGCTAAATCAATTTGTTCTGTTTCGGTTCCTTGGGCAGAGGAGTGTTCAAAATTTCCATAACATCATCATCCATAAAATTTTCATTGACTATCATTCCAAGTGTGGTTTCTCAGTAACAGGCAGCTGACCTTAGCATTACCAGGCAAAATCTTACTCACAATTGGCCTAAAAGAAGTTGGTCTGGCCACCCAATTGCTTTCCATAATTGTCTCATTTTCCCCATTGCCAATCCTCCATCTAAGCCCCTGCTGCAACAAGCCTCTGCCCCAAAGGATGCTCCTCCAAATAAAAGACGGGTTGTAACCAAGTTTAGCATTAAGAAAATTTCCCCTCTTGAAATACCTAGCTCTGAGAACAGCAGCCACAAGGGACTCGGGGCTTTGTAATAATCTCCACCTCTGCTTAGCCAGCAAAGCTTTGTTAAAAAGTTCTAAATCCCTGAACCCCATTCCTCTTTTCATCTTGGATTTGCTGAGACGGTCCCAACTGGCCCAATGAATTCTCTTCTTCTCACCCGAGGTTCCCACCAAAAAGTATTCAACTTCTTTTGTATTTCATCACATAGCCCACTAGGGAGCTTGAACACGCTCATCGCATACGAAGGGATTGCTTGAGCCACAGCTTTGATTAGAACTTCTTTGCCACCACTAGAGAACATTCTGCCATGCCAATTGGTAGCCCTCTGAAGAATCTTGTGTTTAATATCAGAGAACAGTCTGTATTTTCTTTTACTGACCATAGAGGGTAAACCGAGATACCTTTCATGGGGGGAAGCCGAATTCAGACCAAAGATATTCTTAACACTAGCCACTGTTCCAGAATGAGTGTTGGGGCTAAACAAGATTGAGGACTTCTCATAATTAAAAAACTGGCCTGAGGCTCGAGCGTAGGAGTCGAAAATGTCTTTTAATATAGTGCAATCTCTTGTGGAGGCTTTTGTGAACACTAAACTATCATCCGCAAACAATAGATGCGAGACTTCAATATTTTTCCCAAACTTCATACCACCAAAATTTGTCTCCTTAAATATCAATAATGAAACCGACATACAAGATTAAGATGAGTAAAGTTATATCAAAAATCATAAAGCTTACTCTCATTTTTACTTAATTTTATCTCAACTCTCCCACTGTATTTACAGTGAATTACTGTAGCGCACTGTAGTTACAGTGAGAGAGTTGTGATAAAATTCGGGAAAAGTGTGAGTAAATATATCATTACCCAAGTTATATCGATAATAAAAAATTTGATATGTCTAGTTTTCTCAGCAAAGATCCAAACTGTCTTAGATCTTATTTTTAAATAAAATCCTCCTTAATTTTCCTATATATGATTTAGTCCAATATTCTATTTTGTTATTCTTTTTAGAAACGTTGGGAATCTCACAATCAAATCATCCGACTCACCCAAAAAATATACCATATAATTCGAACTCAATATCACAACAATCATATATCCAAATGATGCTTTTTTTTTTTTAGGGAATTCGATAATATTACACTTTTTTGCTTTTACTAATAAAATGATGCTTACTTTTTTTTCTCATTCTATCTCAATATTTTTGTCGCCCTCTCTTCACAAATCAATTGCATCACAATTAATTATGCAATGGGTAATTAACTGGGGTCAAATTTAATACTGAGTTTGCACTTTCAAATTTTAATCTCTGGTTTATATTTAATCTATTATTTCATTACCTTTTTACTTAATTTTAAGTTAGTTTATAATTTATTTTATTTATTTTATCTTAATTTATTTATTTTATTAATTTGAATAGGTTTTGAAAATAAGCAGTGAAAGTCTGAAAGATGGTAATAAAAAGTTTAATTGGTAATTCTCATTCGATAAGGAAGATAATTGAAGAAATAATATAATTTGAAAACATATTAAATTAGAAGAGTTAAAAAGTGAAAAATTCTAAAATATTGAGAATTTATTTTAACTTATTAGGATAAAAATATTATAAAATGAGCGACGTAATTAAATCCAATTTAATTAAATAATAATACCTAGAAAAATTATTACGGAAGTCGCTTATGAATTAATTTCAAAATAATTCGTTCGCTTGAATTAAAATCCAATTTTAATTCCGCATTGAAATCCATGTTGGACAATTATGACCCATAGCATCACTATTTGTAAAAGACATTGTGATTTTTGTACAAATCAACTATGTGACAAATGAAATTGTTATTTTATCATTTTGTAATTAGATTACTTGAATATATAAATGATAAAAATCCTTATGATTAGTTACGGATTAATAAGATATGAGACAGTATCAATCCACGTAAGATTTAATCATTAAATATCATTAGTCGTAGTATTATCGAGACCGGACATCGATAATGCGGAATAGACTAGTATTGTAATTGTGCACGTTATGGAAGCTTAACGACATAGTTCTCATATTTTTAAATATTGGATACTTATGCAAGTGTGATAGGAGGTTGTGTTTGCCGATGGTACGTAAACAGCTTCGCTCTGGATAGAACCCTCAGAATCTTATGGGTAGTATGACTATGTGTCTATGAGAATCCGAATCAAGGTAGGTGTATTTGGTCTTAACCCGAGACTTGTATCGCTAATACTTGCGACAATCAGTACATTTTGGTTTTGGTCGTTCGAGGCTTTAACAGGTTCTCTGTACAACTCTTATGGGTTTATTGAGAATCGTGGTGTATTGGGGTGATGTCAATATGGAAGTATCACTTCAATCATATGGAGATAATGATCACACATGGATACATAATTGGTACTCTAATATGTTGCAACTATCGGGATAATATGACAAGGTCATGATTATCCGATTAAAGAGACTAGTTTCTAGTGATCCGATATATGCTTTGTACGAGGCATACACAATTTCAGCCCCATGCCTAGCATGTGACATCCGATACTGGATTGTAATACGCAATACTTAGTATACTATGCTTGATAAAGATTATGTATTCCTTAAAAGAATATTTCTGGAGAATTGGGTAGGCACGGTGCTTTGCTAGAAGCCAACCATGTCTTGTAAATCGGTAAGAACGTGGTACGGGGTACGCACGTGTTCGGATAGTTCGAAGACGCTTTTACTGCCAATATATCCATGATCTCATGGGTCGCTTCCCAAAGATTCACACGATGACATTTGACTCGAACAAAATTAATTTGGGATTAATTATGAGAGTGAGAAAATTAATCTAGGATTAATTGCGGCAAGAATTTATCTGGGATAAATTCAAATAGTAGAGAGAGAATGATTAATTTGGAATTATTCGATTAAATAATATATCGGATATATTAATTGAAATCGGATTTCAATGCGGATTAAAATTAGATTTTAATTCGGGCAAATGAATTAATTTAGAATTAATTCGTAAGCGACTTTAATAATAATTTTGCTAGGCATAATTATTTAATTAAATTGGATTTAATTATGTCATAACGGCAAATTCGTTTATTTCGGAATTAATGACCTGGGCTCGAGCGAAATTGCGTGTTGGATTAGCCGACTTAAATTCGGAATTTAAAAGTGGTGGGACCCAACCACTAGACTTTCACATTATATCATGAATCTAAAGTATCAATACAATTTTTCTTACATACCGAACTGAATTTTATTACTAAAACATATATGATATAATTAGATTATGGAAAAGTTTAGATAACTCAAATTCATTTAAGGGAGAATTATAAAATTCAGAATTCAGAATTAATCGGTAAGAAAATTACTCATCTCATATAATAAACTAAATTACCTTAAATGAAAATAAAATTATAATAATATAATAATAAAAGTAAAATCATGTTAACAGCTGGAAAGAGTTGGTAGGAAAGTAGAGAAAAAAGACAAAAGTAGTATAGAGAGCACTGTTCACTGTTCAGTGATCTCAATCTAAGAAACATTATTAGAAAGAATAAATAGATGAGTGTACTGACAAAAGCAAATTAATAATAGAATTTAGAGTGAATGGATCCAAATCAGGAAGGACAGGGAAACGAGGCTGGTGATGATCAATTTGAGAACAAGAGTCTTTTACAGAGCGGTGAACTTTACAAGGTCTCTCTCTCTCTCTCTGTATGTGTCTATATATATATATATATATATATATATATAAATTGAATTAATAATATCTTAATTTGTTTTATGAAATGATATATGGCAGTATATACTTGAAACCAGTGTGTATCCAAGAGAGCATCCATGCTTGAAGGAGCTCCGAGAGTTGACGGCCAAGCATCCATGGTGACATATTCTCCTTACATATATGTTTATTATTATTATTATTTATTTTCAAAAGGAAAGGGTGGGGAAAGATTAAAATAAGGGCAATGATATGTATACAAATTTTTATCCCTAAAATTTTCCCAACCCCCTCACTGTAGCTACAGTGAGCTACAGTAACTCACTGTAGCTACAGTGAGAGAGTAGGGAGAAAATTAGGGATAAAAGTTTGTATCTTTATCATTTTCCTTAAAATAATTATTGAACACCGAAGATTCGAATTCTAATAATCAGTCAAATAAAACTGTTTGAAAACCAGTTTCTATTTAGTATTTTCTCAGCTAGTTTGTGATGCAGGTTGTTGTGATCAGTTTGATAATTAATTTTCCCACAATTTATTTTTTTTTATTTAAAAAAAATACAGGAATGATGGTATGATGACTTCACCTGATGAAGCACAATTCTTGGGCATGCTACTGAAGCTTATCAACGCCAAGAACACCATGGAAATTGGTGTTTTCACCGGCTACTCTCTCCTAGCCACAGCCCTAGCTATTCCCGATGATGCCAAGGTAACCATCTTTAATTACACTTATTATATTTTGGTTATCACCATTAGTTAGATCAATATAATACCGAAATAACGAAGGTTCTGAACCTTAATATATTTATGGGGAATATGTGTTATTCAAGTTGAATTTAAAAAATAAATATAATATTTAAGACAAGTCTTAAAATATCAAATACCATTAAGTCTATCAAATCAACCACTCTTAAACTAAGTAGAATATAAATTCCAAGAATAAACAGAATCAACGCAAGGATTTTTCAATATAGACTATCACTCAAATTCACTAGAAAATGAAACTTATAGTGATGATTTGTATTTACCAACAGACAAAATATTTATCAACTTAATTACCCATACTGTAATAACCTGAAACAACTATTCAAGCCCCACCAAACACCCTTATCCGAAACTCTAGACCCTCCTTTCTTATGCAGTTTGAACGCGACAACTTGAACCTGATATGTATTCTTCAAACGAAGACATCCTAAGGTATTTCAAATGATATCAAATCTTCTTAACTCATTACAACCTAAATAGATTTGGTTTGTTACATAATTTATGAAGACTAGAAACCAATATATATCAATACTACTTTTTTTTTTTTTTTTAAACGATGGAAACCCCGCCACCAAACCACCCAGGGCCGCAGCGCAAATAAAACCACTGGCTGTCCCAGGCTCTTACAAGAAGTGCACCCACTGGATTCGAACCCAAAACCTCAAGGTGAGATCCTGGACCCTACACCACCAAGCCACACCCCTTGGGGACCAATACTACCTTTTACTTAATCAAAAACTTAAAATGTTTTTCTTGTGGATAATTTAATTTAATGGTAACCCAATATACTCTTCGTCCATGTGGGCAGAGTCTAAATCTTAGACTTATTGTTTTCAATAGAAGAGATTTTAACAATCCAATTTGTTGACACCCATAATAAGAAACTCAAATAAAATGTCCAAAAAATTTCAAACTATTAAATATTTTTTGAGTTTAAAATTTGTATGGTATAATAATATTTTGGGTAGGTTTGAGTGTAAGTTTATCCCGTGACGCCAATATGATATCATATATATGCGAGAATTTAAATGTAGTAAAATGTTAGTAGTAAGATGTTATAATGAATAAACTAATATTGAGTCTTGAATGTTACAGATAATGGCCCTGGACATCTCGAGAAAATACTTCGAGTTCGGTCTCCCTGTAATTAAAAAAGCCGGTGTTGCTCACAAGGATTTCAAAGAAGGACCCCCTCTGCCTGTTCTCGATCAAATGATCCAAGACGTAAGCTAGCTACCCACAAATGCTCTTTTTATAGTTCGAGTTAATTATCAAGTTAATTATATATCGAGAATGTTTTGGGTGATTTTATTTATTTATTTAAAAAATAATGAATGTGTAAAATTCAAAATAGAAATTACTGAATTATTTCAGGGAAAAAATCATGGGACATTTGACTTCATCTTTGTTGATGCTGACAAAGATAACTACATTAACTACCACAAGAGGGTTATTGAGCTGGTGAAGGTTGGGGGAGTGATTGCCTACGACAACACACTATGGTGCGGATCTGTGCGGCACCACCTGATGCAAAACTACATGAGCTAGTCAGATACCTAAGGGATTTTATCTTGGAATTCAACAGAGCCCTGGCTATTGATCCAAGAATCGAGATTTCCCAAATCTCTATTTCTGACGGGGTCACATTATGTCGCCGCATTAGCTGATCGTTAACTTAATTATATATGTTTTTAGAGAATATAATGTTGTATTTATTTTCTCATAAATTTGTGAACCCACATAATAATCATTCTCTGTTTTCTAAATAAGTCAAGGTTCATGGATTTGTTCAGGTTTTTCTTCATCAAATAACGGCAAAATATCATCGTCTCATTCCTAGCTAGGTTAAATTTTCAGCCCGGCCCGGCCAGGTCCTTAAATAAAAAAGATCTAAATAAAAAAATCCCTAGTCATTATTATGATAATAGTGGGTAAAAAAACCGACCG
>SKCR01030094.1:0-41638 GCA_019454045.1 Zanthoxylum bungeanum
CGTGAATGAGAAAAATGGATTCCAAATTCCTTTTTTTTAACCTAACCTAACATCAAGATATACGTAGCTATCATATCCCAAAATCGTGTACCAACCTGTATTCATTTAAACACGAGGTTCACCTTCTTCAACCTCTTAAATGACAAAAAGCTTTTTGGCAATGGCACAGCCACTCGAATTTGACTGTGATTAATGGACAGTTTTGTATAGCTGACATTCCTTTTCCCCACAATCATGTGCTCTGTTGTCAATACCCAAGACAATTGCACATTACAAACACAAACCTGAATCAACTTGGAATCCAAGTCCTTTTGAAACAGTGACCAAATTTTGCTATAGGGGCCCCTTTTCCCACATGTTCAAGCCACTGTCATTTTCTTATCAATATACTATTTTAGGATTGAGACCCTTCATTCAAGTACATTCACCAAGTTCTTTTACTATAATTCTATGGCTCGAAGGGTTATAAATTTTACGTTTCAGGTTTTAAAGTCGCAAAATATTATTAAATATGTATCCCTTGTGTAAGAAAGTAAAGTAAAAAGATATAAAATTGCTTGAAATAAATTGAAAACTTAGCTGTTAAGGATATAGGTAGCTTAGAATTAGCCAAAACCTTATCTTAGGCCATTTGCAGGAAAGGACAAAGGAGGTGTCAAAATTGGACCAATATAGCCTGAAAGTAATTGAAAAAATAAAATAAAATTACCGAATATTTTATCCTTTATTTGTGTTTTTGTGGCAGATTATGTAACAAATCATTCTAACATAAAATCACATAAAATCATAAATGTAAATATGCCTGATTTAGTAATTTGATTTCTGTTGCTTGCTGGCCAGCCACATAAACGGAGTTTTTTTAAAGGAAACAGAAAAGCAAAAACAGAGTTTTGCTGTAAATTTGCTTCAATGCAAAGCTATTTGTCATGTGAGTGGCATGTGATGGAGAGGGGTCCATAAATTAGCTGCTTTTTTAGAAGTATTTTAAAAGCAAAATCCATAAATATCCCAAGCAAGCAATAAAACAAATTAATTGTCTTGTAACCTTAGGGATGCCTCATTGTTTACGGTATGAAAGCACGTAGGGCACCAACTAATTATCAATCCTATATTTAAAAATTGACACAATATCAAAAAAAAATTAATCTTAAAATTTTGTTCGTCGGTCTATCTTAAGATTGTAAAATATATTAAATTTGTACCAAATTTAGGTAAACAATTGAAACTTTCAAATATTGGATGTACATCTTGTGATAAACTTTGTAATATTTGAGTGTATTGATAAATAAAATTTTAAGATTTATATATTTTTGGTAATTTGATAAATATTGGATATATAATTAATAATTTTCCTTATTGATGTAAGGCATGCCAAAGTACACTCGATTAAAGATTATATTCTCCTATTCTTATAATCGTCACATCATATTTTAATCTTTAATTACTTTCAAATTACCACTTTCTTTTCTTGAGTCTGAATTTGAGGTGTCCTATGTTTTTACTTTTTAGCATGCGAGACTTGTTTTTAATACTCGTGTTAGTTTCATATTACTAGCAGATATTTTGACTATTTTGAACATATCCCCAACCTATTGAAAATATCAATATATTCTATTTACCATTGAGAAGATAAGAAGTTTGATAAAGAATTTCATCAACACGATCCCAATTTATTTTACCATTTTGAAAGTTAAATGAGAATAGATTGATATTTTCAATAAGTTGGGGATGAATTGATATTAGTTAAACATTAGAACGTAAAATATAATTAACTGTTTATACTATCCCAACTCGATTTCGCGGGAATTTCCTATTCAAATTTCTGATTTCAATTTAGTTTTTAGCTTAACCCGAATGAGTTCATAAAAAATATGAGCCAACCCGACCTATAATTTGAACACCTCTAATAATTAGAGATGACATAAATCCCTAATGAGACGAGGGTTAACCGGGACCCTCCCCAAATGGGACAGGGATCGGAGATGAAAAAATTTTTAAAAAAAATATTAACATCAAGGACGGGGACGGAAAAATTCAATACTCATTTATTATTCCGGGAAGGGACGGGGATTGGATAAAATCTTCATCCCCTCCCCATTACCCATTTACATTTGTATTTATTTATTTTTTAATTTTTTTAATAAATATATTCAAATTTATATTTACAATTTTATATAAATGTAAATAAAAATATCTTATTATTTATAAAAATATTTAAATTATAAATAGTATAAAGATTTAAATGAAATAATTATATATATAATCACATTTTAATGAGGGGGTCCACCATTTTATTAAGCTACATACCAAATAAAAAGTCAGAAAATACGAATTTCGATTTCTATAAAAAGAAAAATAATGATTTGGGTAGTAGATATTATCACTTGTTTGAATATATATGCTTCATTTCTGAATAAATTAATAATTCAGCTAATATGTTTTTCAATAAGTTAAATTTATTTTAAGAAAAAATTATTTATTATTCGGGGTTCATGACCCCATAGGAATCCATTTTATTATTCGGGGGTCTTCATCCCCTCATTTGAAATAATTACTAATGAGAGGGAAGAGAACGGGGATATCTGAATATTACCGGGGACGAGTACGAAGATGTCGATCCACTTCCATGTCATCCCTACTAGTAATTAGTGATGAGAAGCGAACTGGCTATTCTGAGGCTAAATTAACTCATTTAAAGGCGTCCAAAGCACCTACCAATGTTATTATGCCAAGGGCCGGCCTCAGCATATGCCTCAACATGTGGTCCATACCAATTAAAATTGCAGTACAATTTGCACATGGGGATGTGTTTCTCTTTCACTCATTGTACAAATTGGAACTGAATTCTGGATGGGAAATTGATTTAAACCTGAATTTGCCTTTTTCATATGCCATTACAAGATAGCTTCTTTAAAACGTTATCGAAATTTCTATATTTTGTGAATGGAAGTTTTCAGATGATGGATACTTGATAATAGTTATAAAATTGCAAGAGATTAATTTCTAAATATGTTTGGAAATTCCATCCCCACCCTTTGTGAAAATTTAGTTTTCGCCTAGGTTCTGATCCTATGAGAAATTAATCACAATAATTTAAGACAAATCCTAAATATTGATTCTATGATTTCCAACAAGCACCATGAAGTCTAAACAATTATAATATAAAGCAAAACATTAAATCAACAACACAATAATTTTGGTGATGAAGTGGAAAACTCATGCGAGTAAAAAAACCACTCAGGGTATCTAGGCTACCAGCCAAAATCCATTATAAAGAGAAAAGCTTACAGTGATGGTAAAAGACCTATGTCAGCAACTCCGCCGACTCTAATACCTCTAAACTGTAAGAACTCGAAGGACTCCTCGAGCCCGCACCCCACGCTCTTCTTCGGAACCTCTGAAGTTTCGGAGCGGATAAACTTTGTAAAATACGACGCCAGAACTCTAACTGCCAATCTTTTTCCTTGAGAACTCTGAAGGGTTAGGAAATTGAATTTTATTGTGTTGATGGTAAATCAAAGATGAAACTCACCTACAAAGAAGACAAGACAATCAAATGAGTTTTCAAGGTGAAAATTAATGAAGGTTGAAAAGCTTTGATGATTTAGGCTTTGAGAGATTGTGTTTTCAACACTTGTCAGGGAGGCTCTAATGTGTTTATATAGGTAGGGCAAAAAGAAAGGTTTTCTAAGTGCAAAATAGGCTTAAAACGGGTCCAAAATAGTTCACTTAGGCACGGGCGTTCGAATGCCACTCGAACACATGTCGAACGCGTGCTTGTTCCGCAAACTCGTTTGAACGTTGTATCAAACGCACCTCAAACGCAAACTCACTAGAAGGTTTCGTTTGAGCGGAATGATGAACGTACTTTGCATGGGAACCTTCTGCTAAGTTTCATTTGAACCCAAACATGAACGTGACACTAACGCCACTTGTTCGAACGCGAACACGCATACACGAACGCAATACTAACGTATATCTGATTCCTTCACGCACAGTCTGCCAAAGAATCATTACAACTCAATTGAACTTGTTTTATTATGGACATTGCCAACAAATGTGAAACTAACACTTTGCTTGCTGAATGTTATAAAATATTCATATATCATATATGGTTATATTATTGTTCATTTTCAGTCAATCAAAATCACTTTTGCAAACATGACAATTAACATATATTTGGTGTCACATGTTGCGATGTATGTATAACGTGTGTTTCAGTATCTAGAGATGGCGATAGATTTGGATGGGTAGAGATTTGTCAATTTTGGTCTCATCTATATCTTGATTATGGATTTGACATCAAAAATTATTTTAAATCCTGTATTAATTTTTGAATAGGGACGAAAAATCGTTCCAAATCCAAAAATTTTTAGGAAAAATTTCAAGATTTAGGATAAAGTCTATACTGAATAATAGAGATCTCAAATTCCAATTATGAATAGAAATTTTCTATCATCCCTAATTGTATCCCAACTTTACAAATGCTCAAAATTGTGATTCCGAATTTTAACATCCCTAATTGTATCCAAACTTTATAACTGTAATAAGTCGTCCTACTAGTATGATATTATCCAATTTGAGCTATGCAATAGGATATATTACAAGTCCAAATCCCTGCACGTTCACAGTTTTGTTCTTGCCACTAAGATTTTGATCACTTATAAGCAGTTCACCGGGCTCGTTCCCAAATAATGTGAAGTATTACGATCCATCCTCTTTGGGACCCAACGTCTTCATTGGCACATCAGTTGGATGTGCTGACTATCCATTTGTAACAAGTCTCGCCACTAGAATAATGTTGTCCACTTTAGGCTATATAATAGAGATAGATTTCCAACCCAAACCCTACACCACCATGGTATTATTTAGAACATCAAGAATTTCAAGCCCTTGGCCAAAACCTGTCATACAATTTAAGGGATTTGATCACTTATAAGTACTTCACCTAACTCTGTACAAGTATTGTGGATATTACAAGTAGTGTAGTGCTGTCAATTTTTTTTTATTTTTTAATATCTCTCTTTTGAATTGTTATTTAAATGGGATTTAAAAACTAGTAGATCATATATATAAATTAAAGTAAAACTAATTTTACAATTACATTAAAAAAAATAACTTTCATCTTGTTAAATAAATGGGGCCCATGCCTCTGTAAATTTCAAAACACTTTGAGAAATCTTTTCACTCCATCAAATCATCAATGACTAAAAAACAACATTAAATTAATTGATTTTTTGTTTTGAAGTAAACATCACGTGTGAGGGTTTTAAGTGTTGGATAATTTTATTCGTTTTAAATATATCGCAGTATTTGGAATGTAATTTGAAAATCGATATATAAAGATTCCATGTGAGGTTGAAATTGCGGAGTTTTCTACTATGTCAACAAATTCATGTATTATTTTTATTATTTACTGTAATTTGCTTTCTGCCTTTCTTATCTATATTATATTAAGTGTGTGGCCTTAGTTAGACTTAAGGGTGTATATTTATGGGTATATAAATTTTAGTTTAGATTTGTCTTAGATATAATTATTTTTTTAATTAAAAATTGTTTACACCTATTCCCGTAAATATATAAGGATCAGGATCCCACTCATTTTCAATTTGGATGAAACAATAGAAAATTACTTTCATAGCGTATTAGATACAGAACATATACTTGTAAAATTCAATACATGCTTCATTTACAATATTGGTCAGTTTCAATCGGTGTCATTGTGTTGTGTGGCCTTCAATTAGAGATGGCAAATCGTGCTATTATATTGTACTCGTGTTATGTTGTAATTGTTTAGTGTTAATTTAAATAAATACAAATACAACACGTTTAACAATCGTGTTAAAATCTTCGAACACTGACATGATTCATTTAATAAAATAATCGACACTTGCATGATTGATAAAATATGTCAGTTTTCTATTTGACATGATTAAAATACGATTACATGAATAATGACATAATTACCCAATCAACATAAGTACACAATTAATAAATAGGTACTCGTTGTTGCATTTGATGTCATTGTGTGACCCTCAATTTTCAAAAATGAACATGGTTCATGTCAAGAACTTTGACTTTACTTCTTTTTATATGATTTCCCTATCAAGATTCTTGGACTAAATTGATTTAAATCAAAGGTGAAATCTGGTAGGAATTATCTTATAATTTTGTCTAATGTGTAATTAATTTCGTCTTCCTTCGTGATCACACAAAATAAAAAAAAATAATATCTTTGTTTGTCCAGTAATTTCTACAGACAATAAAAATACAAAAATTGGTTAAAAAAAAAAGCTCTATTATTACTTGATTATCAAAAGGTCAATCCCTTATTTTAGGGATACTCGTACTATTTATAATACTTTGTTACAAGAAAAATAAACTAACAGTGGTTACACTCCATTCACATTTCCCAGTAAAAGGCTCACTCCCTATAACCTCAGAACTTCCCTATTCTGAGTGATTGTCCGGCTTAAAGAAACGGAAAGTAATTAATTGGCAATCTGATTTATTGTTTAGAAGATTCGTGTCATCAATGAGTTGATATTTCGGGCCTATTCCGTGCGTGACCTATGCTTGCCTTCGTGGGAGTCAAATCTGGATTGAACTTCCCACTGGTGAGCCTTGAATTCAGACCCTGATGGAGGTCATATTATCGGATTGATACAATAGGTTCTAACGTCAGATCCTGACTTCAGACTCTGGTGGGTTCTACTGCCAAACTCTGATGACGGGTTTTGTGATAGACTCTGACTATCAGTCCTAAAGGCCGGTTCTGACAGGAGGTCCGGGAGTCATATTCGTCTAGCCACGTGTCATTTCCCCAGATGCTTGGTTTTTTCCCCCAAACATTCCCCCCTTTTGTTTGCATCATTTTGAATAAAATGATTTTGGGCCGCATCTTTGTTTCCCCTGGAGCCTGACTGTCAAGTCTCATAAATATCGATTTGACTACATTTATCAACTCCATCGGTTCAAAGTTTCAAATTTCTAACCCTTGCACCCCCTTCTCTTGCGAAATCGTTTCATTCTAGCACTTTCTCTTCCAAATTCAAGCTCACAACCTTTCTACTACCATGGCCTCTTCATATTCTTCTGCTGACAGGATACAGCGCCTGAGGAAGGACACTGATGTTCTTCAGGACGTCTACTTACTAGGGGTGAGAAAAACCGATTTCGGTTCTGGTTCCGCATGGAACCGGAACCCACCTGGAAAAATCGGTTCCTAACTAAGTGGAACCGAAACCTACCCAATTAAATAGGATACCCTATTATTCGGTTCCAATTCGGTTCCGGTCTGGTTCCGGTCCGGTTCTGAATTACCCTATTTTTGTAACCCCTTCTCAACAACCTTTCTGGCGAGCCCTCTGCTCCCATGTCGCTGTCAGTTTCTTTTGTGCTGCTAATGCTGCTTCAGCTTTCTCCATAGCTTCTTCACATGTTTCCATACCTGAATTGCACTTGTCTGCTTCCTTCTGATACTGGGATGTAAGCTTCTTGGCCTCAAGCAGAGCCATGTCAGCACGCTGCTGATTTTCCAAAGCTTCAGCTTCACGTAGATTCAGTTCCTCGGTCAATAGCTCTACAAAATTATTCTCATTGTCTTCACTCACTTCTGGATCATGCTTTGCACAATCTGCATAACAGACACCAAGTGAAACAAATAAATGACAAGTTAGGTATTAAAAAAAATCAGAGACTAGCATCAGCATCCAATACATTATTCTTTTCAGAAGTTTAATCCAAACAAAAGAAACTAGCAAAGAATTAAAAAAAGTTACTGTTAGTTCATGAACAAAAATTTATCCTTCTTTTTTTAAAAATCAGGGTAAAAAAAGGGTATCCAATCCGGTTCTCAAATGCGGTTTCAGTTTCGGTTTTATGGTCCGGTTTCAATTCTGATTATTCTGGAACTGGAACCTGACCGGTTACAACCGGATCCTTCTATTTGGAATCGGAACCTGACCAGTTACAACAGGTTTTGGTTCCAAACCCGGATTTACGGTCCAGTTTCAACCGGTTCCGGGTACCCGGAACCGGTCCTCACCCCTACTACCTACAGCCTCTCCCTGGGAGCGCATCCCTTAGGGAAACTAACCTTGTTGTTTTCCCTCGCGCTAGCATCGTTCTAGGGGAGTACCATATTTGAATCCTTCAGTTTCCCATTCACCCTCTACTTCACTATATCTATGTGCTCTGTAATTGGCACTTGATGCATCTGACCTCAAACAGCCTTAGGTGAGTCATCGACTTCATTATTTTCTCCATGGTCAACAAATCACGCCTTACGATCCGCGACTTCTTCTATCTCTTTTTTCTAACCAAGGCCAGGTCTGCTGGCAGTGTGGATAGGTACACCTTTGTGCCCCGAAAGTCAACAATAATGTTTACAGGGTTGCCTACCTCGGACAATGATTGGTCCTCTAAGGGTCTGCTAATGGTGACTAGCAACTGACAGATCATCATCGTTGACCGTGTTGTATTTCCTCTGTGACTGTCGATGAACCAAGGTACTTAGCCAACTCTTTTTTCTGAGTATAAAGTTTACGCCTTTTGGTTAATTTTAGGGTCTGACATTTTTGTTCTCTTTTCACCCTCTGGTTCTGTATACATTCCCTTTTGCCTTGAACTGTCCAAAGAGAGAGTCAAGTTCTTGCATCGGTTTATGGCCCTGATAGGGAATAAGACGATTCATATCAACAGGGCGGCAAATAATGATGGCCTTCAGGCCCAGATGCGTTATGGTCCTTCTTTCTCCCCTTTAACTGCTGGTGACCCTTCGTCTCTGTTTTGGGAGAAAGATCATAGGTGGTTCGCCCATTTTAAAGCTCATTTTGATGAGAGATTTGTGGGCAAGTAGGTGCTTGTTAAGGGTTCGAATCTTATAGTGTTCCATCTGAAATTATTCCTTGCGAATCTTATAGCCAACTCTTGTTCCATCTGTTTTGGCAAGATATAGTGTTCCATCTGAAATTATTCCTCGCGATGATCATGTAATATCCCAAATTTTTAATAAGGTACTATTGTCTTTTCAACAAAATCCTTTGGTCAAAGTTTGAATTTTTTACTTTAGGGGTTGAATGATAAATTTTCACAAGTTTTCTTCACTTTTTATTTGACCCAAAATCCAGGAATTCCTTTTTATAATTTCCAACTCTTATATAAAAATTTCTTTTTCTCTCTCCCCCAACGTGCTCCCTCTTCTCCTTATTTTCTTTTTCTTCTTCTTCGTGCGTGAGAGGGAGTGGGAGATCCGGCTAATCGAGGCCATTTTTCTAGCGAGTGGACTAAGGGAAAAGATAGAGCAAGCCGTGAGGATCATTTTAGTGATGGTGGTGACCGTTTTCCAACGAAGGGAGAGCTTGAAGATTTCAGTGATTTTTGGATGATTCACGGCAAACCAGAGCTCTATTGGGTGAGTGACGACCACCATTGGACTTAGGACGACGTCGCACATCTTCTGGTGGCGGTGGCATGGCAGTGGACCGGCGCGTGGGCTCCACGTGCCGCATGAAGGCCACACACCGATGTGTCTGGGCAGAACCTCCTTCTTGACTTTTTTGAGACGTTGGTTCGACCCTTTTGTGTGATAATGGACCCAAACTCTAATTTTTGTGTATTTATCATATTTTTATTACATATTTTATTTACTGATTTTGGATTATTTATTTTGATATTTGAATTGTGATTTTTAAATTGTTAATTTCATATTGTGGCGTTGGATTTGAAGTGTTGTTGGGTGGTTATTGTAGGCCCCGGATGGGCATGTGTGGTATTGGATTGTAAATGGAAAGCTCGTGTTTTAAACGGAACCTTGCGGGTTTTCCGTTAGATTTATGCGAGAGTTTGATTCTGTGCGTTTTACATCTCAGATTTCGAGATGTCACTTTTGGGTGATCTTTTGGTGGTCATCGGTCAGCTGGACCCGTGTGCACCGTAGAGCATGTCGGGTGAGCCCGAAGAGAGTTTGGTAGCCGTTAGACCAAAGAAATAATCCTAGCGCGTTGAGCATCGTTGTGAAATCAGTTTCATGCATGGAGCGCAGGTTTGAGGTAGGGATTCAGTACTAATCTTAATTATGGTTTTAAAATTATTTATCTATTTATCATTATCTTATGTCTATGAAAATAATGTGAAATGTATCTTAATATGAGCAATGTTTTATCGAAATGTGAAATGGTACGTTAGGCGGCATAACGTGACCATGATGAGTTTTATTATTTTATTTTTATAAATATCTGTATGGTAGTATAAATATAAATTGGATCATACTTAGATCGATAAAAATATTAAAAATTGGAAACAGTAACATTGGTATATATGGAGCCCCATTATGGCGGACATCTTGGTTATGATATTGCTCGTTGTGGCACTTATTTGTGTGGAGCCCCATTCTGGCCCACCTTATAAAACCCAGTTGACCCGTTGCGGCAACTGTACATTAATACCTACTGAGCACGTGGTTTCTCTCACCCCTTAATTTAAAATTTCATATTAGACTTTGGTGTTTCGGAGCTTGAGGGTGCGTTATGGGATTTGGAGCCTCAGCGATTGAGGAACGGGTTTGATTCCTCGAGAGTGTTCGGATCATGTTGAGTAGTTTTCTTTGTTCCAGTGGTGCTAGTGCATTCGTGGAGGTAATTGACTTGTATTTGAGATTATCAGACTGTGTAGTTGTTTAGGTGATGCATTGCATAGTCGGACCATTATTTAAATTTTAATTATTTATTTGATGACAGGTGTTCATATTTAAACTGTGGGAATGTTTTTGGATATTTTCCGTATGCTTTCTATTTTATTTTGTTTTAAATTCCCTAGGCATGTTCTAAAATTTTACATTTTGGTCATTTTTGACCAAGTCATTTTTTGACTTTTTGACCATTTTCTGCTGACTTTTTGATCATTTGACTTGTCTTGTTATAATTTTAATTTACTTAATTACCCCATTGTCATTGGCCTCGATTTTGAATCGTGATAGATCAGGACTAGACGAACTTGAAAAAACTTCAGGGGACGAAGGAAGGTGATGAATGGAGCAAGGACCCCATGTGAAGATGGTCAGCCTGAAGTTGCCTTATAAGCTTGAAAATATGGGTTTTGAAAACTTGGCTTATACTTCGAAAGGTACTCTTGATGATCCCTTCCCGATTTCAAAGAAAAAGCCTAATGCTGCTGCAACCCAAACTCCATAACAATCCTTTCCTGCCGCCCATGTTGCATCACAAAAGCCTATTCCTACTTCTCTTGCTGCAACTCAACTTCCTTTTGGTGCGGTGTCACCCTTTGGCAAACCTAGATCCAAGAGAAATGATATATGTGCCTTATTTTCTTTGGTTGGGATTACTATTCATGCTCGTACCAAGTCTTTAACTCATCACGAGGAAAAATAGGTTCAACTCCAGCATCGTCGTAAGAAATAGAAGATCAAGAGCGAGCTGGCATGGACGTCAGAGGTTGGGATAAGGCCAAGCTCTACAGTTGCTAATTCTGGGTCAGGGTAACTGCATCTATCACACATACCGGCCAAGACCCAGTTCTATATGTGTCTCCGCCTCTTGCCTCTACCTTGAGGTCTCTTATCTTAGTCTCCAAATCACTTATTTCAGCTTCTAGATCTTTGTTGTCCTCTTCTTTATTGTCTTCAGTATAACCTCTTTCATGGCTTTTTACAAGTCTTACACGGAAACTCTCTAAGCCAACACATGTGAGTGCTTCTACCTTTGATGTCGGGGAGTTCCAGAATCTGCTGGATTCTGTACGCTCCATTGTTGCCTCTCTCTCTACATAACAAGGTTGATCTCTTTGCTCCAAGGTCCTACCTTTAACAGTGGGATCCTAAAGTTCAGTAGGGTGAGTGCTATTTGCGTAGCCCAGTTGCTTCGTAAGTCAGAGATCCGCCTCTATGAGGCTCAAAATGATTTGGCCAAGTCTTTGAAAGTGATAAAGTCGATGATGAGGGAATTGGAGCGCGAGGCCAAGGCTCGCAAGAATGATGTGTCTATTTTCGATGGTGCTAAGTCAAAGCTCGAGTAGAGGTTGACGCAGTAGGAGATTGAAAATCAAGACTTGCGTGCGGACCTGGCCTCAGCTGCCAATAAAGATAAGGAGCATCATGCTGAAGTCTGAAATTTTCAGCAAGTAAGGCTCTCCATTTTGGAAATTATAACTAAACATTATTTCCAGCCATTTTCTATTTCTCATATGTTATTTTCTTGCAGGATCTGGAGGCATCTCAGAGGCAGCGGGATGAGTTCCTCCACATGCATTATGGTCTTAGTGTGGATCTCTCCAAGTTGAAGGAGTAGTTGTAGAGTGCTGATGATCATCGTCAGGATGAGCTTGGGCTTATTCTTTCTCAGTCTCATCCTTGGTACAACGTCACAGCCAGGTGAATAGTTCCAAGTGTTATTACCTGGGTTGGGAGGACCGCGTCAAAGATCCTGCTGACATGTCCTACTAGAGAGGTACAGATGAGTGTGACGCATATGTGGGGGTCGTGGACTAGAACTACGATCCAGACCATCATATCCAAAGTCGCGGTGTTAGAATCATCTTTTTAGATGATATAGGGATGATGTCAAGGAAAGTCTGGGTTTCCAGGACACTGCAGAGGCTGCAAAATCTTTGGGTGTTGCCACATATTTTCAGGCTAACCCATACCTCCCATAGTCCATTGAGAGGCTGTTTCCACTCAATGTGTTCTTACTCTGGCTGCTTGGGAGGTCCATTTATCTCTTTTGATGCTCCCAGCTCTTCTAGCCATTGTCGTAGATCTGCCAATTCTTGATGTGGAGTATTCTTCAGTCATTTTACCAGCCGTTATACTTTCTTAAAAGGATGCGACCAGCATTCAGCAGGCCATTCTCCTGCCCAAGATCTTATAAAATAATGTTATAGATATGTATATTCTTTGGGCATCCACTTCTTTTTTCTGTAATCTGTACTGTTTTTCCGTATGAATAAAAGAAGTATTTCATTTTTTAAGTCCTTCCATTTTTTTTATTATCTTTGAATAAGAAATCGGGTCCTGGTATTGGATCCTGTGGACACAGGCACAAAGGTGCGGCGACGCTGACCGGTCGGGAGTACGGAGTAGTCCGCGGGGGACTAAACCGGAGAAATAAAATGGAGTCACCACCCATTGTGAACTGGGAAAAGATTTAAGGCCGCACTCACCCCTCGCAAGGGAAGACCTCAAACCGTTGTGTTCGGAATGGTCCCTTTCTTATGCCAATTGTAATGAAAAGATTTACGCAATAGTATAACCAGGTCTTATGCAACACATGCAAGATAATGTAATCAACACACAAGATTGCACACCCATAAATGTAAATAAATACAAATGAAGACAAATGCGTAATTCCATAGACATATTAAACAATGAAGCGCAATAACGTAACTGATAACAACTATAAAAGCATTAATAATAAAAGTGGATAATTAGATACGTAATGAAAACGAAACGAACAAAGAAGTAAACATGCATGAAATATGATGAAAGGAGGTATGTTCACTGTATGTGCGTTCGTCCAGCATTCGGAAACACATTCGAACGGCAAATAGAATGTTCGCGTTCATATGGCGTTTGAAAACGCGTTCGAACAGGATATGGTCTAATGAATGGTAAAATAGAATGCTTGCGCGTTTGAGTAGCGTTCGAAAACGCGTTCGAACTGAAATGAGACAGAATGTTCACGTTCGTATAGCTTTCGCAAACGCATTCAAACAGGATAGGACCTGATGCATGGTAAAACAGAATACATGCGCATTCGGGTAGCGTCTATAAACACGTTAGAACAGAAATGAGACAAAATGCATATGTTCGTGTAGCATTCGGAAACGCGTTCGAATGAGATTACCAAAGTGGTATCTAAAATGACATAAACACATGCGCGAATGCTTCTCAAGCGGTACGTGGAGTTGTATCCCAAGTACAGACCGCACTACAGTCCATTCGGATTCACCTACAGAATTTATGTCTGGGTTTCCATCCGATATACCAAGAGATGCAACACTCAAGCATTAACACAACGAAATCATTAACCCAATGTTGACATACATGAAATATGATAACGCATATAACAATAAATAATCGAAGAGACAAATGCGCGAAATAACAAGGAAGATAAATATCACAAAATAAATGCGGAATAATAAAGCAACAATAAACGTAAATTAAATGCGAAATATTAAAAGACTAATAATACGAAATAAATGCGGAATAATAAATATGTGACCAAAGAATTTGGCCGTTTTCAAAGTAGGACTTCGCATACCCGGTTGGACGTATTCCACGCCCAACCAAGCATGCCGTTTCCAGGACGACAAAATAAAATATAAAAAATGGTGCCCTCAGGTCTTACCTTTTAAGTCGCTTCTCGGGAGTGCGTTGGGATGTCGCCGGAAGGGTTAACATTTCCGCTGTTTATTCTGGTTTGCTGTTTTCGCTCGCTGTTTTCCTTATTTTCACTCGTTGTTTCGCTATTTTTTCTGGTTCGTTGTTTTCACTGCTATTTTCTCTGTTTTTACCCGCTGTTTTACTGCGTTTTCTACAGCTATTTTTGGAAGGATTTTTGAACTGTTTTAAGGGCTGTTTGGGGACTATTTTTTGGGTTATATTTTGAACTATTTTTGGAGGCTGTTTCTTGTTCGGTTGGCTGGCTTATTTGTTGACTTGTTTCGGTCAGTGGCTGTGTTTGTTAGTGGGCTGAAGTGGTGTGTGCTACGTGAAAGAAGGGCCATGTGTGTGGGTTCATTTGTGTCAGTCGGTGGAGGTGGGCTTACTTGTGTTACCGATTGTCTAAGTTACAGTCAGTACGTGCGAGAGTCTATTGAGTGCGTGCAGTTGCTGCGTTTGTTTATTTATGCCGAGTTGTGAAGAGTGTGTGCGTGTGTTTGTCTTATACGAAGGGGCAGTTTGTGAATGTATGGCTGTTGGTTAGTGCGTAGCTATGGTTTATTGGCCTGTTTGTGGTCTGAGCGTGAGTGACGAGAGAGAGGCGGAGGGGAGGCCGAGAGTGGATGATAGAGAAGTGAGTTTGTGTAGGCTAGGGTTTATCGTTTTTGTTGTTCACGGTTGGGTTGTTTTGGGTTTTGGTGGCTACGGTGAGTGGGTTCTTTTTTAGAGAGAGATGAGAGGTGAGAGGGACAGTGTAAGTGAAAGTGAAAAGAAGAGAGAGGGCATGAGTTGTGTTTAAGATTTTTTTTATGAATTAGCCGAGTGTTGCTTAGGGTTGTTTTAAGAAAAAAAAGAGCGAGAGAGAGCGTGAGGGTTAGGGTTATTTTTTGTTTATTATTTTTTATGAAGTGTCGTGAGTGGTGAGAGGATTCGGAAGAAGAGGAAGGGGGAAGAAGACCGGGGAAGAAAGCCTTAGGTTTTTGTCCTCTTTTTATAATAATGTATCTTAGGGTTTCCTTGTTTGTGCATGGCTTAAAAAATGGAACAAATCAATCAATTATGGGTGTGTTTAATTTAGGGAGAGAATATTTGTATTTTTGGTGGGGGAATTTCTTTAATTTGGTAGGTGATTTATTTAAATTAGGAAGGGCATTTGTTTTAATTTAGGAAGGTGATTTGGTGGGGATTTGATTTAATTTAGACATGTTTTTTAAATGTTTTGAATATTTTTGGATTGGGCTTTGGGCGAAATGAGATTTTCGTGAGTTGCGAGGGTTGAGGCTAAAATTTTAAAACATGGATTAATCGAGCGAACATGAGGCCAAACAAACGAATTAAATTGATGATGTATTTATTCCTTGAATTTCCTTTCCGACGTCCGTTTCCCGCGACTTCCGTAACTTATCAGGTAGTGCCTACATACGAGGCTCATCATTGGGCTTTAATGCAAAAATGAAAGTGTCTATAGTCGCCCCCACTTTGATGGGACTTGTGCAGTGTGTGACAGTGACAATCCTATCAAAGTAATGCATGCATTTTTACTTACTTACTTGGTTTGTCGGCTGTCGTACTTACCTGCTGCTTCGCGAGATGCTTCGAATTGAGTTGATTTGATGACGAGGTGCTTGAACCCTGGTTTATTCCCGAACCGTTACTTGATGAAAGATGGATCATTCCCAAACCGTTACTGAGCTGAGGTGGTTCATTCCCGAACTGTTACTTGATGAGAGTTGGCTCATTTTTGAACCGTTACTTGATGAGAGATGGCTCATTTTTGAACCGTTACTTGATGACAGATGGCTCATTTTTGAACCGTTACTTGATGAGAGATGGTTCATTTTTGAACCGTTACTTGATGAGAGATGGCTCATTTTTGAACCGTTACCTGAGTTGAGATGGTTCATTTTTGAACCTTTATTAAGTTAGGTGGTGGCGAGGCGCTATGACCCCTGGGTCTTGTTCCCGAACCACCGAGTTGTGGGTCTTGTTACCGAATTGAGTTGTGGATCTTGTTCCCGAATTGAATCGTGGGTCTTGTTCCCAATTTGAGTTGTGGGTCTTGTTCCCGAATTAAATTGTGGGTCTTGTTCCCAAATTGAATTGTGGGTCTTGTTCCCAAATTGAGTTGTGGGTCTTGTTCCTGATTTGAGTTGTGGGTCTTTTTCCCAAATTGAATTGTGGGTCTTGTTCCCAAATTGAATTGTGGGTTTTTTTCCCGATTTGAGTTATTTTTGCCGCGTTTCTTCAAAACCTGCGAAAAAAATAAGACAAAGATTGCGTGCATGTGACATGTATGCATGGATGTATTTCCTATTCTGATGGGTTAGGCCTTTCTTCTGCTCTTTGGTGTCTTTCGCCTACAAAAATCTTTGATCGCCCCCTAGGCCTGCTTATAGTTTCCTTCTGCCAATTCTTTCCTGGTGATTGGTCAGTTCTCTTTGGTCCCATGTCCCTTATTCGTGAGGTGGTAGACTGGTCGCCCCCAGACCTGGTTTAGGTTTCTGCTCTCTACTGCTTGCACTAGGTCAAGGTAGGCTACATGGTGTGGCATCTCGTATCAACATACTATATTACACGCTACGAAATAGTCCCAATAGTTATACATATTATTTTCCTCAAAGAATGATCAGTAATGAGACCAGAGAACCTTCAAAACACTCAATGCAACTCAAATCCAAGTTTTTAAATAAATGATCTAAGCCAGACTCAAAGTGTGTGTGTGCAAAGGTTCTTTTACAGCTTGATTCCTAGGTAAGCCAACTCAATCATTTCGTTTCAAAATTGGGATCGATAAGTCAAACCAACCTAGATGTCTCCATTATGTTCTCCAATTGCTTTTATGTGCTCAATTTGGTATGGTTTTCTTTTTCTTTTGTCTATCTTTCTTTCTTCTTCTCATTTTTTCTTTTTTTCTTTTTGGTTCTTTTTTCAACACACATACCCTTTAAGGTAGCATTTCTCCTCATGGTGGTCCTAATACTCGCCCATGGGTATCTTCACGCTTATCGGTTATAGGTGGTTCAATTATTTTCTTTAGAGACTTTTCTTTTTATTTTCAAACATACTACACTTCATAGAACAAGCAAGTCAGGATAGATATCTAAGCGAATGGTCATTCATCGATCCGCAATTTATTTAACTAGTCACCTTGTCGACTACTCAGGTTTTCACTGCTAAGAACCTATAATTAAGTGCTCACGAGTCTAACATAGATCAACTACTCAAAGTATCAGATAAAAGCACATCAAGAGTTTATCGTTTCTAAGGTTTCACCCTAAAGCAAACAATATCATCATTGGACTTATGCCTAAATATTAGGGACTAACAGGAAACGGCTCGAATGAGTAAGCAAAATTGATGTCTTTATGATTAATAAATGCAGGCCTAAAATTGAATCAGATCAGGAAAGTAAGCATCTCCGAAATTTGAACCCTCGCCTTCTTCCATCTTCTTGCTTTCTTCAAACATCAAATTTTCCAACTGCAATAGTTCTTTTTCCTATTTACTTTCCTCTTTTGCAACCTCATCCTCGTCAATATTTGAGAGGTTTTCCTAGAAATCCCCCTTCTGTTCTGTCTCATCTTTATTACTGTTGCCCCATATCCCCATGCGGGAAGTTTGGTGGTTATGAGTTTGGAGGACAAGGCTGTCGGGTAGGGCGGAGTTGATCATGTGGGTGGGTGGAGGGTTTCTGTGTGTATTGGGTTGTTCTTTATCCGGGTCGGGTATTTTATGGGCATCAATGAGGTCTTGGATTTCATGCCTAAGGCGGGTGCATTTGTCAGTTTCATGGCCGATTTGCTGGTGGAGGTAACAATATAGGTTTAGGTCAAGGTAGCGGGGCACAGGGTTTGGAATGGTTCAGGTTCTAAGGGATTTATGAGTCCTTGCATTTTCAATTCTTTAAACACCCCTGACAATGGTCTACCAAAATTGAAGAATCGCCTGTTTCTGATAGGGGCGACCTCAGAAGGAGTGGGCTTGGTCCCTGAAGGTCCCCCAATGGTCTTTCTATTCCGGTTGCAGAACCTCATATTATTGGCTATATGGGGTACAGTCAAACTGGCCACAGCGTTAGTAAAAACTTATAGTTGCTCGGTAATTTTTGTTACTTTGGTCTCTAATTGATCCAGGCGGGAAACCTCATTATCTGACTCGCTTATGTTTTCTAACTATTTTTTAACAAGTCTTCCTTCTTTTCCAACCCAACGGATATCTATGTTGGCTGTCGAAACTATGAGTTACCATGATATGTGTATGTATGTGATGCATGAGATATATGTGGTTATCAACACAGAATATATCTTTCCGACCTTATTTCTCCCACACTCGTGGTAAGTCCATTTCTGTCCTAGGTATGGCTTATTTTATGCACCAATATGGGGTACACAAAATCGTTCTCTCATATGCTATGGGGTGAAATTTGGTCGCTTCTGTCCATTTCCATCGGTAAAAGACAAAGACCGCCCATTTACAACGTGGACTAAGCCTATTATGGGATCATGCCATTGTCTAGAAATGATGAATTGGGCTTTCAGCAACCGCGGTCATGAGGATGAACTTAGAGGTATCCAAAAGTATACAAATATGTCATAGCAAGGTGTATCCTTTCTGGATGAAAGCCAGTGTTGATATCGAACTCATGCTTCTAGCATATTTGGATCATGTTTGGATTTTCTAAGCCCATCAAGGTTTTCATACAATTTGGCCCATTATCATTTCAAAGCATTCAATCATATTATTGCGAGGTGTAAACTTGTCCCAGTTGAAAAAGGCCCAACAGGTTTACACTTTTGCGATAACGTGGCTAAACAACTTCAAATGATAGGGGGTCCAAACACAAAGTGGACCATCAGCATTTTGGATGCTTTTGGCCCAATCGTTATAAGACATAAACTCATCCCAGTTTAAATGGCCCAACAAGTTCACATCTCATGACGAAAAGTCCAACTGGATCCAAATAATGATGGTCCCAAACACAAGTATAAATGGTGGCTTCTATAGGTCATATAACTATGGTTCTCATGCAGTTTTATGGGAGTATTAATAAAGGCTCCCGCCGGTGAAGGGTTGCCCACAACTAGGTCTCCCCACTCAAGGGTTCAAGCGACCAAGTGAGCGCACCTTTTTTATACCCTAAGGTACGTGCCAACGAGTGATGATACCATATAACGATCCACCGCTTCGAGCGAAAACGACTTCATGATGCATGAATAACTGTCAAATGGATTCCTCTATTGAAAATTCCCCAGAGGGAGGGTGGAGTGAACTCTCTTAAATACCCTTACCTCTTAGGCTTTTATCGCCTTGGTGACAGGAATAAACAATAGATGCTCCAAATTAGTCCATCACTTTAAGTATGCCTTAAGGTAAGCTTTGAGCAAATGATTATCTAGATGTCTTCACATCTTTTCCTTTTGGTTATAAAAAGGTAGTGAGTGAATGAAGACACCAAATCATTATCTAACTATAATAATACCTTTGGTTAATCAACTTTAGTTTGGAAAGTTTTATTAACCCCTTGGTCCCAACCCACTTGTAGACAAGGTTAACTAAAACAAAAATCACAAACATTACAAGACATTATTTCGGGGCCGATTCTCTATCCCCAGTGGAGTCGCCAGACTGTGGACACAGGCACAGAGGTGCGGCGACGCTGTCCGGTCGGGAGTACAGAGTAGTCTGCGGGGGACTAAATCAGAGAAATAAAATGGAGTCGCCACCCAGTGTGAACTGGGAAATGATTTAAGGCCGCACTCACCCCTCGCAAGGGAAGACCTCAAACCGTTGGGTTCGGAATGGTCTCTTACTTATGCCAATTGTAATGAAAAGATTTACGCAATAGTATAACCAGGTCTTATGCAACACATGCAAGATAATGTAATCAACACACACGATTGCACACCCATAAATGTTAATAAATACAAAAGAAGACAAATGCGTAATTCCATAGACATATTAAACAATGAAGCGCAATAATGTAACTGATAACAACTATAAAAGCATTAATAATAAAAGCGGATAATTAGATACGTAATGCAAACGAAACTACCAACGAAGTAAACATGCATGAAATATGATGAAAGGAGGTCTGTTCACTGTATTTGCATTCGTCCAGCATTTGGAAACACGTTTGAACAATAAACAGAATGTTCATGTTCATATAGCATTTGAAAACGCGTTCGAACGAGATAAGGTCTGATGCATGGTAAAACATAATACATAAGCGTTCGAGTAGCGTTCGGAAATGCGTTTGAATGGAAATGAGACGTAATGTTCACGTTCCTATAGCGTTCGAAAACGTGTTCGAACTGGATAAGACCTGATGCATGGTAAAACAGAATACATGCGCGTTTGGGTAGCGTTTGTAAACATGTTCGAATGGAAATGAAACAGAATGCATACGTTCGTGTAGCGTTCGGAAACGTGTTCGAACGAGATTACCAAAGTGGTATCTAAAATGACACAAACACATGCACGAATGCTTCTCGGCGGTACGTGGAGTTGTATCACAAGTACAGACCGCAGTACCGTCCATTCGGATTCGGATACGGAATTTATGTCTGGGTTTCCATCTGATATACCATGAGAGGCAACACTTAAGCATTAACACAACGCAATCATTAACCCAATGTTGACATACATGAAATAACGCATATAACAATAAATAACCGAAGAGACAAATACGCGAAATAACAAGGAAGATAAATAACATAAAATAAATGCGGAATAATAAAGCAACAATAAACGTAAATTAAATGTGAAATACTAAAAGACTAATAATACGAAATAAATGCGGAATAATAAATATGTGACCAAAGAATTTGGCCGTTTTCAATGTAGGACTTCACATACCCGGTTGGACGTATTCCATGCCCAACCAAGCATGTTGTTTCCAGGACGACAAAATAAAATATACCAAAGGGTGCCCTCAAGTCTTACCTTTTAAGTCACTTCTCGGGAGTGCGTTGGGACGTCACCGAAAGGGTTAACATTTCGACTATTTTTTCTGGTTCGCTATTTTCGCTCGCTGTTTTCTCTATTTTCACTCGTTATTTCACAATTTTTTTTGGTTCGCTGTTTTCACTGCTGTTTTCTCTATTTTTACCCACTATTTTCCTGTGTTTTATGCTGCTATTTTTGGAAGGATTTTTGAACTGTTTTAAGGGCTGTTTGGGGACTATTTTTTGAACTATTTTTGGAGGCTGTTTGTTGTTCGGTTGGCAGGCTTATTTGTTGACTTGTTTCGGTTAGTGGCTGTGTTTTTCAGTAGGCTGAAGTGGTGTGTGCTATGTGAAAGAAAGGCCACGTGCGTGGGTTCATTTATGTCAGTCGATGGAGGTGGGTTTACTTTTGTTACCGAGTGTCTAAGTTGCAGTCAGTGTTGGTCTCTAAGATCATCCCAAGAACATTAAAAGCATGATAAAAGTGTGAATACGAAAAGGAAGTATAGCGGAATTATACTTACAAAGAACGGTTATATGATTTGTTGATAACAAAAACTTTTGCTTTGAGAAGTGCTCCAAGATCTTCTCTTTGGATGAGGTTGAGCTCCAAGCTTTGATCAAAGAATTCCAAAATGAATGAGAGAGTTTCCCTAACATCTTTGTATGAATCTTTGATGTACTAGCAATGGAGATTTTGCAACAAAATCTCCTAGTTCTTCCTTTATTGTTCTCGGCAATTGAGAGCTTTTGGAGAGGGAGAGAATCGGTTTTTGGAGAGAGAATAAGAGAATGAAAAAGTCTTGTTATTTTTGATTTTCCAAAAATCCAAAATATGATATACCAAATGTTTGGTAATATGTCATTCACTTTTCAAGTTTGAGTGTTTAGTAAGTCATCACCAACTCACCAAATTCCATCACCAAAAAGGCAAGTAAAGTGACAAGTGATGTGACTTTTATGGGCCCCACTAGAATTTAAAATCCGAGTGGGCCCGCAAACACATTCCGGGCTCGGGTTCACTAATTCCGAATTAACGAATTTTCCGTTGCGACGTAATTAAATAAAATTTAAATAAATAATTATGCCTAGCAAAATTACTATTACAGTCGCTCCCGAATTAATTCTAAATTATTTCATTTTCCCGAATCAAAATCCAATTTTAGTTCCGTTATGAAATCTAATTTCATTTAATATATCGAATATATTATTTTATCGATTAATTCCAAATTAATGGTTCTCTCTCTTCTAATTAAATTTTATCCCAAATAAAATATCGTCGTAATTAATCCTAGATTAATTTTCTCTCTTATAATTAATCCTAGATTAATTATGTTCGAGTCATACGTCTTCGGTGAATCTTCGGGAAGCGACCCATGAGATCCCTGGATATATTGGTAGTAAATCTGGTCGTCGGACTATCCAAACACGTGCGTACCTTGTACTACGTTCTTACCGATTTACGAGACATGGTTGGCTTCTAGCAAAGCGCCGTGCCTACTCAATTCTCCAGAAATATTCTCTAAGGAATATATAATCTATAACAGGCGTAGTATACGTAGTATTGCGTATTGTGATCCAGTATCTGATGTCACATGCAAGGCTTGAGGCTGGAATAGTGTCTGCCCCGTACGAAGCATATATCAGATCACTAGCAACTAGTCTCTATAATCGGATAATCATGACCTTGTCATATTATCCGATAGTTGTAATATAATAGAGAACCGATTTTGTGTCCCTGCGTGATCATCATCTCCATATGACTAAAGTGATACTTCCGTCTTGACATCACACCCAATACACTACGATTCTCAATAAACCCAGAAGAGGCGTACACAGAACCTGTTAAAGTCCCAGAAAACCAAAACCAAAGCGTATTGATTGTCGCAAGTACTAGAGATGCAAGTCTCAGGTTTAGACCAAATACACCTACCCTAAAGCGGATTCCAATAGACACATAGTCATACCACCAATGGGATTCTGCGGGGTCTATCCAGAGTGAAGCTGTTTTCATACCATCGGTAAACACAACCTCATATCGTACTTGCATAAGTATCCAATACTTAAATATATAAGAACTATGTTGTTACGCTTCCATAACAAGCACAAGTGCAATACTAGCCTATTCTGCATTATTGATGTCCAGTCTCGATAATACTACGACTAGAGATATTTAATAATTAAACCTTTGTGGATTGATATTGTTTCATATCTTATAATCTGGAACTAATCATAAGGACTTTTATCATTTATATATACAAGTAATCTAATTACAAAATGATAAAATGCAATTTCCATTCTCACATAGTTAATTTGTACAAAAAACACAATGTCTTTTACAAATAGTGACGCTATAGGTCATAATTATCCAACAATCTCCCACTTGGCCTATAGCCAGTCACTCAAGCATCTAACACCCGAACTATGTACATGTCGCTAAAACCTTTGTTGAGGAATAGCTTTCGTTAGCGGATCTGCAATGTTGTCCTCTGATGCGACCTTCTCGATCTTCATATCGCCATGATGTATGATCTCACGAATCAAATGGAAACGTTGAAGAACATGCTTGAATCGTTGATGAGACCGCGGTTCCTTAGCCTGCGCTATAGGCCCGTTATTGTCACAATACAATGGAACAGGCTCAACTGCTAACGGAACTACTCCTAATCCAATTTGGAATTTATGGATCCAGACTGCCTCTTTTGCTACTTCAGCTGCAGCAATATACTTTGCTTCTGTTGTTGAATCGGCAACAGTCTCTTGCTTGGATGATTTCCAGCTTACTGCTCCATTGTTAAAACAAAATATGTACCCGAATTGCGACTTACAGTCGTCTTTTTCAGTTTGGAAACTTGCATCGATAAACCTAGTTACCTCAAGTTCTCCATCTTCATAGATTAAGAAATCATCCTTAGTTCGTCTAAGATACTTAAGGATATTCTTAACCGCCATCCAGTGACCATCACCTCGATCGGTCTGATAGGGACTACACATGCTCAAAGCATACGAGACATCAGGTCGCGTATATATCATGGCATACATGATCGATCCAACTGCCGAGGCAAACGGGATCCCACTCATGTTGTCTCTTTCATCTTGAGTTTTAGGACACATATCCTTAGATAGAGTGACACCATATGACACTGGCAACAGTCCCCTCTTAGACTGTTCCATGTTGAATCGCTTCAACACTTTGTAAATATATGTGCTCTGGGAGAGTCAAAGCAGCTTTCTAGATCTATCCTGGTTGATCTTTATTCCCAGAATAAAGGCTACTTCTCTCAGATCCTTCATGGAGAATTTTAATGAAAACCAAGCTTTGACCGATTGTAGCATGGGAATGTCATTGCCAATAAGAAATACATCATCAACATAAAGGACAATGAATGTCAGTGTGCTCCCACTAACCTTCTTATATACACAAGGGTCATCCTCGTTTTGAACGAAATCATATTCTTTTATGATCTCATCAAAACGTTGGTTCCAAGAACGCGATGCTTGCTTCAATCCATAAATGGATCGATTTAACTTACAAACTTTGTTCGCATGTTTTGGTACAAAAAAAACCGTCAGACTGTTGCATATAAATATCCTCCAAAAGGTTTCCGTTAAGGAAAGCGGTTTTGACTTCCATCTGCCATATCTCGTAATCGAAATATGCAGCAATAGCAAGCATTATCCGAATTGATTTAATCATGGTAACAGGTGAAAAAGTTTCGTCGTAATCGACACCATGTCGTTGACGATACCCTTTCGCTACAAGCCTAGCTTTGTACGTTTATATGTTGCCATCCATATCGGTCTTCCTCTTGAAACCCATTTGCAACCAATAGGCTTTACGCCTTCTGGTGCATCAACCAGTGTCTAAACTTGGTTAGTGTACATGGAATCCATTTCGGACTTCATGGCATCTTGCCATAACTCGGAGTCGATACCTTATATCTCTTCCTTATACGTAGCTGGTTCGTCTTCCTCAATAAGATTAATATCTACATGAGGTGAGATCAGAAACCCATACCTCTCAGGTTTTTTTCTGACTCTCTCCGACCTATGCGGTTCTTGTGTATTCAAAGATTGTGGTACAGTCTCATCATACGTAGCTGGTTCGTCTTCCTCAATAAGATTAATATCTACATGAGGTGAGATCAGAAACCCATACCTCTCAGGTTGTTTTCTGACTCTCTCCGACCTGCGCGGTTCTTGTGTATTCAAAGATTGTGGTACAGTCTCATCCCTGATGAACTGTTCATGTTCTATTAAGGATTCTGTGCCAGAAACAGTATCACTCCGATTTTCATCGAGATCTACTTTCTTCCCACTTACCACTGCATTTAGGAATTCCTTCTCAAGGAAAACTGCATGTAGAGCAATAAATACTTTGTTCTCTTGTGGGTGATAGAAGTAATATCCTTTAGTTTTCCTAGGATATCCTACAAATAGACACTTATCTGAATTGGGTTCAAGTTTGGTACCTTCCAAACATTTGACGTATGCCCAGTAACCCCAAATGTTCAGGAATGAGTAACCTGGTTTATTTCCTGTCCATATTTCATATGGTGTCTGTTGAACAGACTTTGAAGGAACCTTATTCAAAATAAGTATTGCACTGTTCAATGCATATCCCCAGAAGGAAATAGGTAGCTCTGTACGACTCATCATCGACCTTAATATGTCCAACAAAGTTCGGTTTCTCCGTCCGGACATACCGTTTAATTGCAGTGTTTCGGGAGGAGTCCACTGTGAAAGAATACAACTCTTTCAAGTAATCAAGAAACTCATTGCTCAAGTATTCTCCACCACGGTCCGACCGTAATGTTTTAATACTTTTTCCGGTCTATTTTTCTACTTCGTGTCGAAACTCTTTGAATTTCTCAAAGGTTTCTGATTTATGTCTCATAAGATACACATAAACATAACGTGATGCATCATCCGTAAAGGTTACGAAGTATTCATATCCACCTCTAGCCTGGCTAGACATGGGCCCACATACGTCACTATGAATGAGGGCTAACAGTTCGGTGACACGTGCACCTTTACTGCTAAAAGGTGTTTTAGGCATTTTGCCTAATAAACAAGATTCGTAGACGCTATATGAATTTGGATTAAATCCGTCCAAGTACCCACTCTTCGAAAATGTGGATATGCGAGTCTTGTTAATGTGTCCCAGACGACAATGCCACATATAAGTTTCATCTTTGTTACTTAATTTAAGCCTTTTGTTTGTTACATTATATGTTTGAGATTGATTTATATTCAAAATATAAAGACCATTATTCACATCAGCACTGCATATCTCCATATCATTTTTATACATAAAACACCCAGTGTTTCTAAAAACAAAAGTATAGCCACATTGGGCCAATAAAGATACATATATAATATTCCTAGTTAAACTAGGTACATAATAAAAGTCTGAAAGATTAAATACATGCCCCGAGGGCAGTTCCAAAATATAAGTCCCAACGGCCAAAACGGCGACTCGAGACCCATTTCCAACACGGAGGTCAATCTCCCCTAAGGCCGGTCTCCTGCTAATCCGCAGATCATGCAAATCAGTACATATATGAGTACCACAAACAGAATCAAAAATCCAAATTTTAAAACTAGAAGTAGACATTTTTATTTCTATAACAAACATACCTGAAGCCGGTGCCTTACCCGCTTTGATTTCCTTCATGTGCACCTTGTACTCACGGCAATCACGCTTCCAGTGACCCCGTTTGCCACACTGCAGGCATACATCTTGGGATTTGTCCTTAGCCTTCCTAGAAGACTTTGACGATTTGGCCTTGCCCTTCTTCTTCTTCTTCTTCTTTACACCTCCAGTCGCCTTGGGCCAAGCCCTCGGAGACTGAGATGTTGAAGCGAAGTGCGCCTCGCGCTTTTTGCCCTTCAACAGCTCTTTTTCTGCTTCACGCAGCATTGCCATAAGCTCTCCAAGAGTATGGTCTTGGTTCATCATATTGTAGTTCATGATGAACCTACTCCAGCTATCAGGAAGAGACTGCAAGATCAAATCTATAGAAGTCTCAGCCTCAAAGGTTATGCCTAGCTGACCTAGCTGTTCAATGTCAGCAATCATCTGTGACACATGGTGCTCAACAAACCAGTGCTAATCTTGGATCTTGAAAATGAATCATTTAATGGGAGGAAAACACTTAATATTTATTGAGGGTTTTTCACATAATTGGCAACCAATTAATTATCTTTGATTAGGTCTCATCATGCACCCTTAAGCATGCATTCTAAAAGCATAATAAGGCGCGGTAAATAAATTAATAATGATATGCAGATGGATATCTCACAAATTGTTCCAAGAACAAATCACTTCATTTCCTCTCCCTGGCTAGCACTATTCTAACTTCTACCCAATTACATAATACATCAAAGAAATCTCATTTACATTGAGGGGAATTGGTGAGAAGATAATTACAAAGAATCGAGAGATAAAGGCTGGACACGCAGGTCCAATTTAATAAATTCTAAATTTATTACAATAATTTCCAAAACAACACATCCATGTATTCACACAAAGCATGTTATTCAATCAATCTAATCCAATTAATTAATCTTTGAATAAAGTGATCATCCAATGTTCAAACAACAATTTAATTTGCGCGAGTCCAACTCTTTTAAGAATAAGTACTCAAAGTACAAATTCTTGAATTATATCGAACTACAATTTTAAATCCAATTTAATTTGTATTCAATACTAATTCTATATTTAATTCCAAATTAAATAATTACACTTTTAATGCGCCTTTACGACTTTGATTCTAAATCTAATCTTAATGAGTCTCAAAGCCCAATTAACATCTAATGTTCATTTAATTAAAGTCCAATGGGCTTTCAATTAATTTCTTAAGGCATGATCTTTGGTCAATATGGGTCAAACCCAAATACCAAGGCCTAATTAAGGAATCACCATATTTGCCATCAAATCAATTTTGGCCCATTAGGCCAAATTAAATATTTAAAGGCCATATATTATATTTGGACTTAATGGAATGATTTAGGCTCAATTTGGATCCAATCCAATTGTCCTAAACTAACTTGGCCCAACCAAGCCCATTAGGCCCAAATAAAACAATTTTAGCCCAATTCCAAATTAAGCCTAACTAATTAAATTTTAATATTCCAAAAATCACAATTTAATTAATTAAAGTGTATTGCACTAATTAATTATTTAAATTAACATTTCCAAAACATCAATTTAATTAATTAATCATGCATTATTATATTCAACACATGTCCAACATTATTGAAACAAAATCAACTCATTTTCATGCTATTTTGGTCACGGTAATTTGATGATTTTATATACGATTTTGATTTCAATCCAATTAAATCACAAATCAATATATATCATGTTTTTAAACACATCCAATGGTCTAAAAAAACCAAAATTACCATGATCTACAAAGGTCCATATAATTCGGCCAAGCCTCAAAATTTGGGGAAAATTAATCCAATTAATTTTTCATCAAATTGATCATGCATAACACTTAGTTATCATTATGTAAGCATACTCAAACAAACAATTTGATCAAATCATGCTCAAATCAAAATTACCCAAATTCAAGTATATAAACACTAAGTTCATTTCATGCTCAAAATTGGCTCATGATACCATTGTTGGTCTCTAAGATCATCCCAATAACATTAAAAGCATGATAAAAGTGTGAATACGAAAAGGAAGTATAGCGGAATTATACACATACAAAGAACGGTTATAGGATGTGTTGATAACAAAAACTTTTGCTTTGAGAAGTGCTCCAAGATCTTCTCTTTGGATGAGGTTGAGCTCCAAGCTTTGATCAAAGAATTCCAAACTCAATGGGAGAGTTTCCCTAACACCTTTGTAAGAATCTTTGATGTGCTAGCAATGGAGATTTTGCAACAAAATCCCCTAATTCCCCCTTCATTGTTCTCGGTAATTGAGAGCTTTTGGAGAGTGAGAGAATCAGTTTTTGGAGAGAGAAGAAAATAATCAAAAAGTCTTATTATTTTTGATTTTCCAAAAATCCAAAATATGATATACCAAATGTTTGGTAATATGTCATTCACTTTTCAAGTTTGAGTGTTTAGTAAGTCATCACTGTAGGCACTGCATTTTTACATATAAGTCCCTATGATGAGTCTCATTTGGAGGCACTACCTTTTAAGTCGCGGAAGTCGCGGGAAACGGACGTCGGAAGGGGAAATTCAGAATAAGTATGTCATCAAATTCATTTCACAAGTTCATTGTTTTCGTTCGTGCTGCGTTCGCAACCACGTTCGAACGTCAAGCAGATTGTGGATATTCATGTAGCATTCGAATCGGCGTTCGAACGGTGCCGGTATTTCTGGTTTTGCTGCTAGCCTCACACCCAAGCCCAATTAGCCCACCAAAGCCCATAAAACACATCCAAATTAATAAAATGCATATTTAACACATGGGGAATTAAATAAAATCTAAAAATCATATACCAAATTAAAATAATCTCATGCCTAAACAAAACAAATTAAATATATCATATTCCTAATCTAGCCAAGACATGTCCCCCAATCAAATATTAGACTTTCCTTGTAAGACACTAATTGATTCCTTCCTTTTCAAACAAGGAGAAACCCTAGCCTTGGTCTATATAAGAAACCAAATTCCAACACTTCCCGTTTGACAAAATTAAATTCCAACAATTCCAAATTCGGAATCGCGGAAGCGTGACTGCCGTTTGGACAAGGCAGAGATGAAGGAATTGAAGATGGGCAAGGCTCTGACTTCAAATATGTTTGACAAAATTAAGTTCACTACTAGTATTAAAATTGGATTTTAAAAACTAAGTGTGGTACATAAATATATATTGATGTGCAGAATCTGCTATGAGCAGGATACTTACTTCATTTGAGAAATCTGCGAATTGAAAACGGGACGAAAGTCACTGTTTTAACCGTAGAAACCTAAGTTTAGGAACTACCCTTCGGGTGTGTACTTAAATTAGGAAACTGTTAAAATGTAACTAGTTTGACTAGATACATTATCTCTATATCAGGGTTTAACCCGTTGCGGGTATACCTTTATATTCTAGAACACTAAAGTGTTTTATTATATAAAGTTGATATTGATATAAACATATTAGATGTGAATAACAGTATTTATATTTTGAATATAAATAAATCTCAAACATATAACATGACAAACATATAGCTCAAACTGATTTTCTCAGAAGAAACTTAATTGTGGCATTGTTGTCTGGGACACAATTAAACAAGACTCGTATATCCACACTTTCGAAGAGTAGGTACTATGACAGATTTGATTCTATTCAAATAATGTCTACGAATCTAGTTTATTAGGCAAAGTGCATAAAACACTCTTTACTTGGTAAAAATGTTAGTGCCACCGATCTGTTAGCCCTTGTTCATACTGGCGTAGGTGGGCCCATATCTAGCTAGGCTAGAGGTGGATATGAATGTTTCATGACCTTTATGGATGTGGCATCACGTTATGGTTGTGTGTCTCTTTTGAAACACAAATCGGAAAATTTTAGAGTTACGACACGAAATAGACAAACAGATCGGCTAAAGTATAAATCGTCACGGTGAGACCGTAATGAAAATACTTAAGCAATAAGTTTCTCATATACTTGAAAGAGTATAATATTCTTTCAATGAGGACTCCTCCCGGAACACGTCAATTTGACGGTGTGTCCGAACGGATATGTTGGACAATTATGACCCATAGCGTCACTATTTGTACAGATCATGGTGTTGTTGTACAAATTAACTATGTGACAAAGGAGATTGCACTCTGATCATTTGTGATTAGATCACCAAGATGTATAAATGATAGGAGGTCCTTATGATTTGTTCCTGGATTGAGAATTATATGAGACAGTATCAGTCCACGAAGGATAAATCATTAAATATCCCTAGTCAGAGTATTATCGAGATTGTACATCGATAAATACGTAAAAGACTAGAATTACACTTGTGCGCTATGTGAGGGCACAAACGGCATAGTTCTCATATATTTGGGTATAGGATACTCATGCAAGTGTAATAGGAGGTTGTGTTTTACCGATGGTATGGGAAACAGTTTCGCTCTGGATAGACCCCCTCGGAATTCCATTGGTAGTATGATTATGTGTCTATGAAAGTCCGAAATCAGGGTAGGTGTATTTGGTCTTAACTTGAGGCTTGCACCGCTAATACTTGCGACAATCAGTATACTTTGGTTTTGGTCGTCCAGGGCTTTAACAGGTTCTGTGTACGCCTCTGCTGGTTATATTGAGAATCGTAGTTTGTTGGGTGTGATGTCAAAACGGAAGTATCACTCCAGTCATATGGAGATGATGATCGCATAGGGATACAAAACTGGTTCTCTAAAGGGTCGCAACCATCGGGATAATATGACTTGGTCATGATTATTCGATAATAAAGAGACTAGTTGCTCGTCATCCGATATATGCTTCGTACGAGGCAGACACTGTACCAGCCCCAGGCCTTGCATGTGATCATTCGATACTGGATCGACATACGCAATACTACGTATACTACGCCTGATATAGATCCTTATATTCCTGTAAGGATATTTCTGGAGAATTGGGTAGGCATGGCGCTTTGCTAGAAGCCAACCTTGTCTTGTAAATCGGTACAAACGTAGTACTAGGTACTTACGTGTTCGGATAGTCCGACGACCGAATTTACTGCCAACATATCTGGGGATCTCATGGGTCGCTTCCCGAAGATTCACTGATGACCTATGACTCGCACTTTTAATTAATCTGGGATTAATTAGATGAGAGAGAAAATTAATCTGGGATTAATTGCGGAGATATTTTATCTGGGATAAAATATCAATTAAAGAGAGATAATGATTAATTTGGAATTAATCGATAAAATAATATATTCGATATATTATACGAAATTGGATTTCGACGCGGAATTAAAATTAGATTTTAATTCGGGCAAACGAGTTAATTTAGAATTAATTCGTTAGCGATGTGAATATTGATTTCACTAGGCATAATCATTTAATTACGTCGCAACGGAAAATTCGTTAATTTGGAATTAGCGAACCCAAGCTTGGGATTGTTTGCGAGCGCATTCGCATTTCGAATTCGAGTACGGCCCGCAAGTCAAATCAAGCGTCAAATCATCAGTCACTTCAAGCGTCAAATCACTTGTCACTTTGAGTGATGTGACTTGACAACTTGATTGATTGATAAGAAGTGATGTGAATGGTTGGAGCATTAAATGCTTGACTTTTTGAAAGCCAAATTCATGGTAAATGAATTTGAAATACACATTTTTGTATTAGATACACAAATAAGAAACCATCAAACAACTAACACTTCATCTCTCTCTTCTTTTGGTATTCAGCCAAGGGGCCAAATAATCTTCTTCTCTCTCACGCCATTGGGGCAATTTCTTCATTGGTTTTCTGCCTAAAAACCGTGACATAGGGAAGCAAAGTGTGGGAAATTTCTGGCAAATTTCTTGAGTGCTAGCACACTACGAAGTCATGCGAAGGTGATAGGGAAGTCCACCCATGAGCTTGGAATCATATGACGAAGCTTGGAGCTTGGATTCTTGAAGATTGAAGCCGAAAATGGGGACTCCAAAACAGCCAATGCTGTGACCATGACAATGAGCCGAATTTGATTTTTGTTCATTGCTGCGTCACTCAACCGATCGATGTGAGTATTCCGAAACTCCCTTGTTGTATTCACACATGTGTTTTATGCTTTGTATTCGATCCTCGGGGCCGTAGAACTCCAACAATGGTATCAGAGAGATTGAAAAGCATGAAATTTGATTAGGGCTTAAGATTTGGGTTAAATGTGTTTGAGCATGTTTTAATTAAATTGGATGTTTGAGTATGCTTAAAACATGTTTTATTGAGGATTGATTAGATAAATTTGAAGATATTATGTTTGGAACATTTTTCCCCAAATTTCATTGCTTGGCCGAGAGGTGTAGATGCCCTAATTCTTGGTAATTTTTGTTTTGTTGATCATTGGATGACTTGAAACGATTGAGGATTTTTATTTAATGTTAATTTGGATTTAATTGGATTGAATTCGAAATTGACATAAAATTAGTCCTCATTGCCGAGAGCTATTAAGCATGTTTGGGTTTGATTTTTTGTTAAATTGTGTTGGACATGATTTAATGTTAATAAGCATGATTAATTAGGCTAATATGTGTTTTGGAAATGTTAATTGGGTAATTAATTATGCTATACACTTTATGTAATTAAATTGGGAATTTGGAATTTTTGTAATTTAATTATGTTGGGCCTATTTTGTGAAATTGGGCTTAAGTGTTGTAATTGGGCTTATTGGGCTTGGTTGTACCAAGTTAGGTTTAGGCCAAATTGGTTGGATCCAATTGGGCCCAAAACTGCTTCCATAAAGCCCAAATGCGACTAATGGACCTTTAAAGTTTAATTGGGCCTAATGGGCCTAAATTGATTTATGGGCTTATGGGGTAACTCCCGGATTGGACTTTGGTTATTGGGTTCGACCCGAGTTGACCAAAAGTCCACGCCTTAAAGAAATTAATTAAAAGCCCATTGGACTTTAATTAAATTGACGTTGGACGTTAATCGGGCTTTGAGACCCGTAACGATTAAATTTGGAATTTAAGTCGTAAAGGTTCGTCAAATAAAGTGTAGTATTTAATTTGGAATTAAATAAATGGATTAGTATTAAATACAAATTGAATTGGATTTAATTTTGTAGTTTAATTTAATTCGAGAATTCATACTTTCAGTACTTATTCTGAAAACGAGTTTGACTCGCGCAAAATCAAATCGTTGTTTGAACATTGGATGATAATTAATTATCAGATTAATTAATTTGATTAAATTGATTGATAACATGCTTGTGTGAATACATGGTTGCGATGCATGAATAATGTATATCGGATGGATATTAGATGGGTGGGGCAATTTTAGAAATTGTTGTAATAAATTTGGAATTTATTAATTGGACCTGCGTGTCCAGCCTTATTACCTCCTTATTCTTTGTATTCTCTTCTCACCTATTCCCCTCAATGTAAATGAGGTTTCTTTAGAAGTGTAGTGTAACAGGTAGAAGAAATATTTGTGCTAGCGGGAGAGAGGAAAGAGAGAAATTTGATCTAGGATCATTGTGTAAGGTTTCCATCCCCATATCATTATTATTTTTCATATGCGCTTTATTATGTGTTTAGAATGCATGTTTAAGGGTGTATGATGATGAGACCTTAACAAAGATAATAAATTGGTTGCCAATTGCACGCGAAAAACCCTCGCAAAATATTAAGCGTTTTTCCTTCCATTGAGTGATTCTTACTCAAGATCCGAGAATGGCATTGGTTTGTTGGCCAAAGTCAAGACCTTTGTCCGTCGAGGATGTGTTTGAATCACGAAGGCTTTGTTCCATATCGGTGTCTTGTCCAAGTTGTGGTTTGTTGGCCAAAGTCAAGACCACTTCTTGTCCATCGACATTGATTACGAAGCTTTCCATGGTCAATGGGTCACGCTTAACTCGGATCACTAAGTTTGTTGTGCCAAGGCCAAGGCTTAGTTGATTCAGAGGAAAAAGGTTAGGTAATATATTGGATATATTGGCATATATAAGATATATGTTTCAGACTTGGATGTCCCCCTACTGGATCTAGGAATTGGATTGGATCCAATTGATCTTAGAGATCTACCTAGTTAATTATCATACAATTTGTTGGCCAAAGTCAAGATTGTGTGATATTTAACGGGATCCTAGCCCGTTAGGAAACACGATTTCCCGAGTACTCGACAGAGGGTTAGAGGCTCGCCGAAAAATAGTGGGAGGCAAGAATTAAATTTGCAATATTCGTTTATTTACATGCCATATGCGCTCAAACAAATATCATTCGTCAAATAAATTAAATGTTAGTTGGACTAATATTTAAATTGTTGTTTTAAAATAGTTGGACTATATTCAAATAAATTAATTATAGTTGATTAAATAGTTGGACTATTATAATCATTATAATAAATAGTACTAAATCGTTGATTAAATAGTTGGACTATTAGAATCAAGATAAATTGAAAGATTGACAATTAAAACATTATCCTAAGGAAAATGTATTTAAATGGTTTAATTTTCAAATTGGGAATAAAATTTCAGGATAGTCCTGAAAACTAATAAGTTACTTTATTTGATAAAATATCATATTAGGCCTTAGTCCGGATTTAAGCAAATAGTAGAGCATGGTCTTTGGAAGATTCATGTGATGATAACTTTAGTGCTTAATCCATTTAGCTTGTCGCAGTAGACTCCTTAATTTCTTAATCAGAAATAAGGATTAGATCCTTAAAGTATGATACTGAAATTGAAGGATCTTCATAGATCTATTTTAGATCTTAGAAGTACTAAATTGCAATAGTAAACTCTTGGAGAGTTAATGACTATTCTCAAGGAGATAAAGTCAAAGTTTGCAATGAGGCAAGTAGCGCAAGGCGCACCTTACTTCGATATTCTAGAAACCCAAGGCTAGGCCAAAGGCTTCTGGAATGTGGAAAAGGGCAAAGGCAAAATCAGATTGAGATTTAATCTGCGAATAGGAAACGGGACGAAAGTCGCTGTTTTAATCGTAGACACCTAAGTTTAGGAACTACCCTCGGGTGTGTACTTAAATTAGGAAACTGTTATAATGTAACTAGTTTGACTAGAGACATTATCTCCATATCAGTGTTTAATCCATTGCGGATTGACCTTTATATTCTAGAACACTAAAGTGTTTTACTTTATAAAGATGATATTGAGATAAACACATTAGATGTGAATAACAGAATTTATATTTTGAATATAAATAAATCTCAAACATATAACGTGACAAACAAATAGCTTAAACTGATTTGATCAGAAAAAACTCTGTTGTCGCATTGTTGTCTGGGACACAATTAAACAAGACTCGTATATCCACACTTTTGAAGAGTGGGTACTAGGACTATTTTGATTCCAATCAAATAAAGTCTACGAAACTAATTTATTGGGCAAAGTGCCTATAACACTATTTACTTGATAAAAGTGTAAATGCCACCTATCTGTTAGCCCTAGTTCATAGTGAAGCAAGTGGGCCCATGTCTAACTAGGGTAGAGGTGGATATGAATATTTCGTGACCTTACGGATGTGGCATCGCGTTGTGATTAAGTGTTTCTTTTGAAACACAAATCAGAAACTTTTACAGTTTCGACATGAAATAGACGAATAGATCGGCTAAAGTATTATACCGTCACGGTAAGACCGTAATGGAAAATACTTAAGCAATAAGTTTCTAATATTCTTGAAAGAGTATAGTATTCTTTCAATGAGGACTCCTCCCGGAACATGTCAATTTGACGGTGTGTCCGAACTGAGTAACCGAATTTGTTGAACATGATAAAGGTTAATCATGAGTCGCTCTGAGCTACCATTTCCTTCAACGGATAAGCATTAACAGTGCAGAACTTATTTTGAATAAGGTTCCATAAAAATATCTGTTTGACAGATATCATATTAGATATGAACAGGAAAGAAACTGAGTTTTCTCATTCCTGATAACTTGGGAATGTTAGGCATACGTTTGGATGATACAAAACTAAAACCCAAATTGGATAAGTGCCAATTGTAGGATATCTTAGGGATACCATAAGTATAGTACTTATACAACTCAAAAGAGAACAATTTAATTGTTGCTCACCATGCGGTTTTCCTAAGAGGAATACCTATATGCAGTGGTAAGTGGGAGGATAGTAAAACTCGATGAAAATCAGAGTAATACTATTCATGGAACCGAATCTTAATGGAACACAAATAGTTCATCAATGATGAAACTATACTAGTAATCTTCGAATACACAAGAACCACGTAAGTCGGATAGAATCAGAAAACAACCTGGGGTATGGGTTTCTGATCTCATCTTATAAAGATGTTAATCTTATTGAGGTATACCAACTGACTACGTATGAGGAAGTGATACAAGGTATCAACTCCCTGATCATGACAAAGTGTCATGAATCTGAAATGGATCCCATGTATACCAACTATGTTTGGACACTAGTTGTTGTAACGCAAGGCATTGTGCCTATTGGTACTATATAAGTCTTCAAGGAAGACATACATGGATGGCAACATACCAACGTATAAAGCTAGGCTTTTAGCGGAAATGTATCGTTATCAAATGCTTGCTAATGCTCCATGTTTCATTTATGAAATATGTCAGCTTAACGGGAAAATCGCTTTTTAGAAAAGGAAACCTTTTGGAGGATGTTTACAACATCATGTCGGTTTTGTCGTACCCAAAACTAGCAAACAAGGTTTGCAGGTTATTCGATCCATGTTTGGATTGAAGCAAGCATTAGGTTTTTGGAATTATCATTTTGATGTAATCATAATGGTTTATAATTTAATTCAAAACGAAAATGATTTTTGTGTATATAAGAGGGTTAGTGGGAGCGCACTGACAATGGTTGTCCTATAAATAATGATAATATGTCATTTCTTGGAAATGATATTCCCCTAAAACAATCGGCGAAATCTTGGCTTTCGAGAACACTCTTCGAGAACTCGTACATTGAAAAATGTATGTGACCTGGTGTCTCATACGCTTTGAGCATATGGATTCACAATCAAGCCAATCCAAGTGATAGTCACTGGATTGATATTAAGAACATCCGTTAGTTTCTTAGAGAACTAAGAATGCTATCGTATACTATGGAGAAGGAGAACTTGAAGTGACTGGGATCACTATAGCAAGTTTCCTAACCGATAACGACGATTACAAGTCACAAACGGTACTATAAAGTTTGAATAACAGAACAGTGAGCTGGAAATCTTCCAAGCAAGATATTGTTACTGTATAAACAACAAATGCAGGTTATTGCTACAGCTGAGGCAGCAATAGAAACCATTTGGGTTGATAATAAATCCTAATTAGATTAGGAGTAGTTCTGTTAGCGGCTGAGCTAGGCTTCAGCACAAGCTAAAGAATTAATGGTCTCATCAACGATCCAGATACATACTTCGATATTCATCTGATTCGTTCGGATCATACATCGTGGCGATGTAACGATCGAATAAATCGCATCAGATGATAATCATGCAAATCCGCTGACGAAATCATTTTCTTAGCAGTTTGAGCCAACCATACATAGTTCGGGTGTCAGACACTCGAGTGACTGGCTATAGGCCAAGTGGGAGATTTTTGGACAATTATGACCCATAATGTCACTATTTGTACAGATCATGGTGTTGTTGTACAAATTAACTATGTGACAAAAGAGATTGCACTCTTAACATTTGTGATTAGATCACCAAGATGTATAAATGATAGGAGGTCCTTATGATTTGTTCCTGGATTGAGAATGATATGAGACAGTATCAGTCCACGAAGGATAAATCATTAAATATCCCTAGTCAGAGTATTATCGAGATTGGACATCGATAAATACGTAAAAGACTAGTATTACACTTGTGCGCGTTGTGAGGGCACAAACGACATAGTTCTCATATATTTGGGTATATGATACTCAAATAAGTGTATTAGATACACAAAACCAACTTTATCTCTCTCACTCTTTCCTCCTCTCTTGCTCACGTCCAAGGGGCATTTTCTTCCTTATTTTTCACTGCAAAACCGTGAGATGAAGGAGGAGCAAAGGGAAATTTTGTGGCAAAATTTCCGAAGTGTTAGCACGCTTTAGGAGTCTTGCGAAGGTGATAGGGAACCGCACCCGTGAACATGGAATCACAACTCAAAGCTTGGAGCTTGAAGACTTCCATGGCCGAATTTTTGGAGCTCAAAATCATGCCAATGTCATGAGCCACCTTGGACTTAAAGCTTGGAGATTTTGTTGTTCCTCGCATCGCCTCAACCGATCGTTGTAAGTATGATTCCGCCATATTTATTTTGAGTATTCACATATGTTTCTATGCTTGATAATCGATCCTCGGGACCGTAGATTTTCCCAACAGATTTGTCTTGATTTTGGCATGTGTTTAATGTGTGATTTTGTTTATTTTGGAAGGTGATGGGCGTGGGCTTGGCTTATTATGGTGGGCTTGGTGTGTGGCTTGGTGGTGTGTGGGCTTGGTGTGTGGCTTGGTGGTGTGTGGGCTTGGTGTGTGACTTGTGGGGGTTTGGGCTAAGGATGTGTTTTTAAAACAGAGGTCCAACAAGCGAACCCGAAGCTAAACAAGCGAATTAAATCCAACAAAATGTCAATGGCTGACTCTTCCCTTCCGACGTCTGTTTCCTGCGACTTCCACAGTTTAAAGAGGTAGTGTCTCCATGTGAGACTCATCATCGGGACTTATATGCAAAAATGCATATGATGATCAAATTTAAAGAAACATTTCAAATTTAAAATCAATGGTGCAAGGTGAAAAGAAGGCGTAAAGAGAGAGAAAGATCCCCCAAAATGCATGTGGAATCGCTCTGTCGGTAACGACAATGCAAATGATGATCATATCAGACGGCTCTCATTTCACGGTAAAGTAATCATGATGAAGCACCAACACTTTTGTTAAATTAATGAGCGTCTACATCACGACCTTATTATAGCTTCAGCATTATACACTTGATACAACTTTTAAAACTTTTGATTAGAATTAATGAGCCGTCATGTATGTTTACGGGAGCATTATACTGAGTACAACTTTTAAAACTTAAGTCTCCAATAAATAATATTAACAAATTATAGCAAAAAAAAACAGAGATATTTTTTTTTTGAATTGTTGGAAATCTCGTTGCCAAACTATCCCTTCCGGGCTTAAACAAAGAAGATAAAATTCTCGGCTGTCCCAGCCTCTTACAAGAAACGCACTCCTAGATTCGAATTCATGATCTTAATGTGAGATCTTGAGTTTTACACCACCAAATCACGCCCCTTGAGGACAATTAGAAAAGATCTTAAAGTGCTTTTACACCAAATCTAGAAGGTGGTTGGAAGTGCTTGTTAGAGCATTTGTTAAATGCTTTAACTTTTTGACTGCAGAGGAGACAACTGTTCAAGAGAGGTAGTTAATTAGGTTAGCTACTTAAGGAAGTTAATTAATAAATAAAACAGCGCATATATATTTCATTGATTTAGCTGTCTCTTTTATAAGAAAAACTTCCCTTGATCACGGCCATGCTTAATGCAATTCCCACACGCATCTTAAATCCTACAGAAAAATTTGTTGTTGAATTTGAATATATATATATATATATATATATATATATATATATGTATGTATAAATTCAACAAAAAAAAAATTGGTTAATTTATTAATGTAAGATGTTATAATATAATATGTTGGTTCGATTATTGCCCTATGCTGACGCATCAGTGATCAACCTGTCCAATCAGGTCGCGGGGTTCGACCTTCTCGGACTTATATTGTCGCACCAATAAGTAGTCATTATAGCGATAACATGAAGCATGTGCATATTGTCGTGACAATAGCTTGTCATTGGCGCGTCAATGAGATGCAGGTTGATAAAAGTATGATTAAAAAAGTATGTCTTTAGAAACAAATTTTGGTTGCATATAAATAGAGCACGAAAATGATTCATTAAACATAATATTTTTCATATAAAGAGTTTTCAAATAGAGATCCAACACCCAACAAGTGTTGTGTTGTATCTCTAAATTTTTGTTGTATCCTAGAGTGTATTTGTCTTGCAACCATTACAACACAAATTAAGGGCAAATATTTCTCTAAAAAATATCATACACGCCTTAAAAAATAGATTCCCCACTACATTCCCAAAAAAATCTTTTTCAATTTACAATATTTTTTTTTTGAAAACGTTGGAAATCATGCAGCCAAATCATCCGACTCGAGCTTAAATGAAGCATGTAAAACTCATAGTTATCTCAAACTCTTACAAGAAATATATTTATTGGACTCGAATCTAATACTTAACAACCAATACACTCAATCAACAATACACTCGAACGTTGCATCTCAATAATTGTTTTTCAATCTACATCACATGTAAAAAAAATAATGTATTTGAAATATGTAACATGTAATTTGAGATATCCTGTGAATTTTTTTTTAAATATATATATGTTGACGGTGGATTTTGGTCTCAGGGCAATACGGGAATATCACCTCCGAGGGAACCCTCCTTCAACTGTGAATTTGTTTGGTTATGCGGGAAACCAAAAGCAAACTTAGCGGAAAACAAGAAATACGCCAATTAGACAAGGTGATTTAACGTGGTTCGGTGGACTTTGAGATCCGACCTACGTCCACGGACAAGAACAGGGTGGTACTCTTTTTATTACTCAAATACACCTCTCAGGCCTCTCCT